>SZWC01002857.1:1635-11778 GCA_023375785.1 Penium margaritaceum
TTATGTGTTGTGCACAAAACGGGACCGTTCTGAGTTACTCAGTTTCTTTAACAGAACGCTCTTAGCTAAACGACAACAACAAACCGTGGCGGCCACCTAGTACGATGGAGTCATCTCCGTCTTCTAGCAAAAAATGCCGGCGATTACATTGTACCCTGTTCAAAGTGCCAAGATGAACCTGGTCGGATGCGATCAATCATAACATGCTCTTTCCACGACTTCTGAATTGCGGAAATTGTTCAGAGGTACAATCTTCCCACGTGATATTGGATTCGGGCGATATCTGGACACGCTTTGTAAGCTAGGATATTCTGAAGGTCATCGGATGTAGCAACGTTCCGTCGAGGCTCGAGAACAATCGGAAGTCGAACGGGGGATCGACTGTAAAGTCAGGCATAGACCGAGAACATGGGAAGGACATAACTCTCTTACAATTCAACAAACAACAGCCGTCAGATCGACGTAACGGGGACAAACAGAAATCTGGCGAGACATCCATTGTTTTACGGTTATAAGGATCAGAAAATAGTTTTTTTCGTTCTCAAAACAGTCCCTAAGGCACATTGCTTGATTATTGAAACCTTGTCTGATCTGACCGGTCCCCCCTCTGCTTGAGGCGGGCAAGGGGTGCGCCTGGTAGTCGTTGGTTTCCGTGGTTGGTCGAATTTCTTCGACCTGCGGCTTTTTGGTTGAGTTTCGTGGTTGGAATATCGAGTTTTGCATGTGGAAACCCGTTTTTACGTTTTTATACAACCTGTTTTGAGCGCAGCACATGTACTGTATGATACATGCGTCATCCAGCACATATGTCGGCCGTGCTCGCCTGTATCCGCCGTCCGTTCGCCTCCATCTCGTCCTCAGCTCCCGCAGGCCTATGCCCATGCAATTCTCGATGGCATGGGACACATCGCCCCGCACCATGGCCTATCTACGCGTCCCTTCGAGCCTCGCTCGGCTCGTGCACGACCGTCGATGAACGGTCCAACCACGATAAACCGTGGTTGGACCGTGGTTGGACCGTGGTTAGGTCCTCGCTCCTCCCTCGCTACCCGTTCCGCTGGCTGTCACCCTAACCCGTCGCGGGTATCCCATTCCGCCGCCCATCGCCCTAACCCTTCGCCCTCATCCTAGGGCCTCTTTGGGAGATTTCTCATAGGATTTGAGTTCGCAGTCTTATGCTGGTGGACCGTGGTCCAACATGCAAACCTGCAAAGCATTGCACGAGAAAAGTCTTATCCGGGAGGAGTTCATTGCTAAAACTGCAAGTGGCTCGACTTCAATCGTCGCAGTGACGTCCAAACAGCCACGCTCACCGAGGGGCCGCACACAAACCTGCGATTTGCACTGAGGCCGCGAATAGCAATTCGATGCGACCTCTCCAAAACAGAGCCCTAGTATAGTTTTTCCAGCAAATTTCGTCGATATAGCTGAAAATTGCAGATCCCAACCACGCTAGACAGTGCAGCAACGTCGAAGCCTCCGATTTCGTTGGTTTCCGTGGTTGAGTTCGACCAACCACGGAAACCAACGACTACCAGGCGCACCCAAGGTCACCACGGCAAGAGACGTCTCTCGGCAGGGGACGAACGCGGCAGGTTAACGCCGGAACTCGATGCCAGCCGACGCATTCCAGCAAAATCGGAAGCTACCACAAAGCTTCTTTTCAGCATTTGTTGAGATCCGTTGTTTGTTCATGGTATTGTTCACTTAAAACCTCTCTTTATGGGAGACTCCCAACCAAGGGTGCTGCTGGATCCAATCCATCGTTGAAAGCTATCGGATAGTTTTTTCTCACATCATGTTGGACTTTCCTAGTCCACTCACTTCACACTTCCTACCGATAATTTTCATCGCCTGTAAGAAGAGTTCTGCACGCGGTCAGGTCCGGATGAATTTTTTTAACTTGCTGACGAGCATCGAGCTTCCACCTATGGACGTTCACACGTGATTGGTTGAAACGGGGAATTTTGGGAAGATTTTAAGCCATTGGTGTGCCATGTGGGGCCCGCCAAGACTGGTGAACAAGGGAATTCCTTCCGGACGAATCGACGTGGAGGGCCGAGTTACCCTATGTGGACGACTATAAGGCTTAAACACCGCGAACAGACTTGACTGCCCATCACTGGAATGCATCGTTCAGGAGGCCCAACAACGCATTTCAGTGTATACCAGCCGCACCCTTGGGATGCGGCTAGTAAATATGACCCGTGAATTGAGGAAGCAAAAGCATATGTCCTCTACATTAGATATCGAGGGTCACGTCTGGAAACGCCCCAATAGTGTTCCCCAATAAGCATTGGGGAGCCGAGGTTGGTGCCTAGCACCTTTCGACCTTTGGACACTGGGTTTGTGAGCTTTTCTTTCAATGCGTCAAATTCTTCGAAACCCTGCCCCCCACTCCACCCTGCCCCAAACCAACGTCTGGACGTCTTAGACTACCGCAAAAAGAACTAGACTTTGGCACCTACCGTGCATGCACTGCCTGCCAGACAAGTCACCATTGTGGCCGCAAGCCTGAACTTGTGGGAACAACAACTGAAGCAGCTAGCGCTGTTGCTGGGCAGCACGACTATCCCACATCGTCAATGTAGGGCGTATCACCATCCAAACATGCCGCATCAAGCCATTCATATCTGAGACACTGGCCAATGGATGCAGACATGGTGGACCCTAGTGCTTCAACCGACATGCTGATGGAGCAGATTCTCATGTTTGCCCTCTTTCTCTGTATTTATATAGCCTTGCCCTACCTCAAGCGAACCTGTCACTCATCCTCTCAACGGCCACAAGTACACGACAGAATTGCTCAATCCCAATGCAACTACCACGCGCTTCTATGAAGTCATCGGGGTGGACCCATGGCGTTTGATGCCCTTGTGAGCATTCTGCGAATGGCAGGTCTCACACCGACTCGCCATGTATCCGTAGAGGAAGTAGTGGCAATATTCCTCTCTCAAATAAGGACTGGTTTGGGGTTCAGGCGAGGGGTTGAGACATTCCAACATTCGAAGGGGACTATTGGACGTCACTTCGGCCGAGTCATGGCTCGTTTACTCCCCCTCGATCCTACATTCATAACCATGCATGACACCAGTACCATTCTGACGAAAATAGCGAGGTCACGGAGGTTCATGCCATGGTTCAAAAACTATGTCGGGGTGGTTGACGGTACGCACGTCCCTTCATGGATTCCATTGTAGCAACAGGCTGCATACTGGAACCGGAAAGGTTAGAAATCTCAGAATGTCTTCATCGTCGTGAACTTCGACGAGACTATAACGTGGGCGAAGGCTGGCTGGGAAAAGAGTGCACATGATGCACGGGTGTACAGAAGTGCAAGACAAGGAGGGTTCCAGCCGCCCCTTGGGCGCTATTACCTTGTTGATGTTGGATACCCTCTTACAATGGAGCTCATGACACCATATCGTGGTGTCCGGTACCATCTTTGTGAAGGAATTGGAGCTAGTGACCATGCTGAACCGCAAACTACACAAGATTTCTACAATGTGCGACATTCGAGTTTGCGCAAGATCGTTGAGCGAGTGATTGGTCAGTTGAAGTTAAGTTCAAGTTACTCGTCTCAATGCAAAGGTACTCCATCGACACATAGACCAACATTGTCATTGCGGCTTGCATATTACACAACATCTTCATGAAGTTCAGCGACGAGCACGTGAAGTACAACGCTGACTTTGACCTTAACTTGGAGGGGCCACGTGCATGGTAACCAATCCCTGATGATGTGTTCAATGACGAAGATGCGCCCCTCGAGGCACGCGCGATGCGTGATGCCATTACATGAGAGATGTGTCTTGCATAAAACACTGAGAGATTTTTGTTGTATGCTCTATAGCAACTACTTGGCTAGTTTCATCTAGGGTCTGAACACTTTTCATTGATTCATGTGACACGGTAGTGAGAATATTCTCTTATGTTCTCTTTGGTTGTGCTTGTGTCATTGTTGATTGCAAAGTTTACATGAATGATTGCAACGTCATTATTCAGACATTATAGGGACAACTCATTAGGCAATAACTTCTGACCCTCTTGACTTGGTGGACATCGCAGACTTCAACAATGGGCTCCCTATGCACATACTACATTATCGTGGCATTCGTGCCCGTACTATGAAGAGAAAGCTACAACACTTGTGTACAATGTATTACTACACTAATTTGTGAAATCGTATAAAGAGATGAAATGCACAATCAAACTCTAACTTAGAACAATGCACACGTTGGGACACAAACATAAACAGTCATCACACTTCCACAACGTCTACCTGCGTTGTAACCACGGTTATAGGCAGCCTTAACATGCACACACTCAACTGCCTTTTGGCACACTCTACAACTTCCTAAGTCTCTAACCAAGCCCATCGAGTAGCATACTGCAAATCCTAATAGTAATGCAAGCATGAAGCCCTCTTTCTAAATCATGACGATAGTGCCCAAGTTTGCCCTTGACGAAAGCCTACACATATAATAGAAGAGGACACAAAGAGGGGTTCAAGTTGATGACAAAGGACACAACAATGCAAATCTAAAATTCATGTGACGTGACAAGTTGTAAGCCGACAGTCATGGAATGAGACACAGACATGCCAAGTGTGCAAGACAAATTGCACATGAAGCTTGCAAATCTAAAACATGCGGAGTGCGAAAACTAGAAATCATGCATGTACACACCTTCATTTGGCCCAGTGCTCCTGTGTTGCCTCATCGGCCTTGCAAAACATCTTCGCCATTCGAGGGGTACGGCTAAGCTGCTATAGAATAGTCGCCTTCTTGGAAGGCGAAATGTCGAGCACGTTGGTGACGATGTTGCTGGCCATCTCCAGCCATTTGGCTTGGTCGGTGTCGTGGGCACTCTCGACACAATGCGCCAGAGCCAGTGCAATCTGAGCAAGGCTCTGGCCAGCACTAAGACCCGAGCGTCCGCGGCCAATGCCAAAGGCGAAGCTCTCACCTAAGGCGCGGCAGACTCCGTCCACCCTGTCTGGACCATCTTAAAAACTAAAAAAAAAGGCCCCATCACCTGCACCCTCTCCAACTCTAGCCGCCACTCCCATTCTGCCAAATCGCCCTCCCAATCCCAAAGTTGTGCCTGCCACACCCGCACCAGGGTCATGGTGTCTGCCATTGCCTCCCATTCTGCATCCCATTCCTCCATCATCTCCCATAACTCCCGCATCTCCTACCACTTGATTGTCAATTCCTCCACTGCCTCCCGGTGCCGCCCCTCGACTGCACAAATCAGTGACTCCCACAACATCGTCTGCCTTACCTCAGCCTCCCGCAGCCGCAATGCCTCCCACAACAGCACCACGTACACCATCAGCTCCCCTAGCACCACCCGCACCTCCTCCAACTGCTCCGCCATGCTCACCCATTGCTCCCGCACTATTGTCCACCGCATTTGCACCGCCTCCTTATCCCGCATGAACAACTCCATCTAGATTATCTCCATCCCCACCGTTGTTGTCACCCCCCTCCATGATGTCTTGAAGCCAATCAACAAGGGCGTTTGTAGCCCCGAGAGGATTTGCAGTAATGCGGCACACTAAAGCCCTGCCGTCCTCGTCCTTGTCCCATGGTACATTATTATTGGCGGTATCAGAATTTAGGTCCCTAATGTCCACAGTGTCCCCTTCTAAGAGGACGTCGTCATCGTCATCCAAGCACACAACATCTCCCGTGTGCCCTCCCTTGACCTCAAGCAGTACAATCTCCCCATCCAAGGCTGATTCGATTGCCAGGACATTCTCAACGTTAGCCACGGCAACTACAGTTTGTGGCCTAAGATTCCAGCGCGATCCGCGGCCCGCTGCCCTATGGAAGTCCGAAGCACGAGATATATCAGCCTCCTTGTGAAGCCATACCCTAAAACAACCCTCGAACCGCTGAAATCTGAAAACAGTGGTTTTCCGTCGTGGCCCATTATGCCAAACTCATCCCGACACTCTTGACCTAGCACCGAAACCCCATCTTGCCAGCCCGCCCCACTCAGATTGACAGATGTAATAAAATAACGGAACCCAGACTTGATGTTGTACACACATAGCATCACCTGCTGATGTGTGTAGACGTGGTCAGATGGCAGCTTCCTATTCGCAATGCGCTCCGCGACGAGGCGGACGTTGAAGTCATTGGTGAGCTTCTCGTACACCGCATAGTTCCACCGATGAGCGTGACATTTGTCCTCGCTCAGCTCCACGAGACACAGCAGCAACACATCTATGTCAAAAAGGTCGAGCCAGGGCTAGTGCTTCTACACCTTTTGACGGCTAGCACGGTCGGACTACTACGACGCTGCTGGTTGGAGGCCCTTCTCGCTCCCCCCAGCAGCCACCAAACCCACTATTGCTGCGTTCAAGACCACCTTAGGGCCAATGAGCCGGCGGTTCTTCAAAGACCGGGCCTGATATGTATGCAAACTCTTGGGCTTTGGCTGCACTCTGGCCTGTGAACCGAGGGGCGCCCGGCGTGACGGTCACACGCCGAGCCCTTGGGATAAATCTCCCAACCCTCGACCCCTTGGTGTGTGGGCCAACCCTTGAGATGTCGCACGAACCTCTCCTAGCAGCAAGACCGCCGCTAGTGACCGAGGTTCCCGCCGTGCGACTCTCCCAGCGGCGTTTGCACCAAGGTGCGCTGCGGAAGACTTGTAGGATCGAATGGACGTGTGCGAGGCATTACTTGGAACACAAGGAGAGTTGGGCAAGGAATGAATCCTTTAGACTTGATAGATCAGTACAAGACAATGTACATAGTCTCTGGGTAAGATTGGCATGCCTAGAACAACCCCTAGGCTTCCTTATGTACCAGCCCCTATGAGCCAGCCGAAAGCTACTCAGCGCTCTGAAGCCCTCTATCGAGGAGCACTCATACAAATAATACATGCATCATGTAGTACACACCACGAGCTTTCCAACGCACCAAAGAACGCCTCAATCCGTGAAGAAACGGCTAAGTTATGGCCGTTTGAGTGCTCCACGCGTGACGGCCGCTGGCAGCACCGCCAGCGGGGGTCACGGCCGCCCGAAGCGCCCTTGCTTGCGAATGCAGCTCCAGCCGCCATCCCGAAGCGCCCATGGACCCCAATGAACCTTGCCTCATTGGCTAAGCATCCATCCAGGGGCGCTTCGGCTGCAGTGGGCGAGAAAGTCACTCCGCCGTGCTCGGGGTCGAACCGCTACGTCTCCTGTTTTCTGGAGGTGCGCCTCCCACCTTTGCACGACCGTATCTTTCTCGTCCCTGCACCGAATGACCCGGTTCTTGGGTCGATTTCGTACGTTTTTTCACGTAGAATAAAATGGGAGCATCAAAACATGCATCTGACTTCAGCATGATGATGTAAGCACCGCCTCGACCGGCGGCTCCCATAACATCATCCCCCCCTCCGAGGGCACACCGTCCCGGTGCGCTCCTGGTACGCTCGGAGGACCGTGTTGACAGCACCGCCCCTGTGGAAATCGGCTTCAGGGATCCAGCAGTTGTGCTCAGGCCCATAGCCGAGCCATTGCACCGGGTACTGCCACCCATTACCGCGCTGACGATGCCCGAGAATCTTCTCCACCACATACTCCTCTTCACCCTCCACCAAGACCGGTGGGGGAGGGGCCTGTCCCCGCGCCGCGAACTGCGCATCCGGCTCCTTGTAGGCCTTGAGAAGAGAAGCGTGGAACACGGGATGGATCCCATAGTGGTCCAGCAGCTCCAACTCGTAGCTCACCGCGGACCGCTTCTCCTTGACCGGAAAAGGGCCCACCCACCGTGGCTTGAGCTTGTCGCTGCCCACCCCCGCCAGCTGCAGGTTCCGCGAGCTCAGCAGCACCTGTTGTCCCACCGAGAACTCCTTGGCTGTTTGATGCTTGTCCGCTTGCCGCTTCATCTGCTGCTGTGCCTTGTGTAGCGCCTCGCGCACACCGTGCCACACCTCTGTGAAGTCACTTGTAAACTGCTGCACTACGGGTAGGTCCGACCGCGTTGCCATGTCTGAGGGACATGCAGGCTGCACCCCAAACACTACCTCAAAGGGAGACCGCCCCGTAGAGGCATGCACTGTTGAGTTGTAGGCAAACTCAGTCACCGGGAGCTTGCATTCCCATCCCTCGCGATCCGGTTCTAAGATCCCCCGCAGTAGCTGCTCCATGGTCTGATTGGTGCGCTCAGTTTGGCCATCCGTTTGGGGATGGTAGGCCGATGAAAGAGCCACGCGGGTGCCCAGCTTCTTGAAGAGTTCCTCCCAAAACCGGGAGGTGAAGCGCGGGTCGCGGTCCGAGACCATGCACTTCGGCACCCCGTGCAGTTTGATGACATGTTGCAATAGGTGTTGAGTCGTTTCTGCTGCCGTGACCTTCTCCGCACATGGAATAAAGTGCGCCATTTTGCTGAACCGGTCCACCACCACCAGCACCATGGTGTTGCCCGTTGCATTCCGTGGAAGACGCCCCACAAAATCAAGTGAGATATCCGTCCACGGACGTTCCGGCACCGGTAGCGGCTGCAGCTCCCCTGGCGCCCCTGCCCTCCGTGACTTGATTCTTTGGCACGTGTCACAGCTGCTCACGTACTCCTTGTAATCTGCTCCCATCGTTGCCCACCAATATTGGCGCGCAAACGTCTTGAAGGTCTTGTCGTGGCCAAAATGACCACTATAGTGCGAGTCGTGCGCCTCCTCCAGCAACGCTTGTCGCAAAGACGCACTCCGTGGCACCACAATCTGGTTCCCCTTCTCACGCCGCCAATACTGGCCATTCCACTTGCACCCCTTCACCGTACTTCCGGCAAAGTCCTTGTCCTCCGCATACCCGTGTGCAAACAGGCTGCGGATGATTGGAGATCCCGCCAGCATCGTGATCGCATGCACACCCAAGTCCGGGCGACGCGAAAGCGGGTCCGCTGGGTTGATCCTTCCTGGTTTGTACTGGATCTCGTAGTCGAAGCCACCCTCNAGTAGCTCCATCCACCGTGCTTGACGACGACTCAGGTTCGGCTGCGACTTGAGGTACTTGAGCGCGTAGTGGTCCGTGTGCACCACACACCGTCGCGCCTCAAGGTAGCACCTCCATTGCTTGAAGGCCTGGACCACCACGAGCATCTCCTTCTCGTGGATCGGGTAGTTTAGCTCAGCCCCTTTCAGCTTCTTGGAGTAGTACGAGATGGGCTGCAACCCTTTCCCTAGGTCCTGCATCAGCACCCCGCCGATCGCATAGTCGATTGCGTCCATCGCCAACACGTACTCCTTGCTCGTGTCCGGATGCACCAACACCGGGGCTTGGCACATGGCAGCCTTCATTGCACCAAAGGCTTGCCCCTCCTTCGCACCCCACTCCCATTGGCGTCCCTTCTTGAGCAAGTCTGTCAAGGGTGCTCCCAGTGCCGCGTGCCCCCGGATAAACCTCCGGTAGTAGTTCGTAAAACCCACAAAAACCTGGATGTCACGCACGCACGCCGGCTCTGGCCACTCCTTCACTGCTTCCACCTTTTTTTTGGGTCCATGCGGATTCCCCTCCCGCTGACAATGTGTCCGAGGAACTCCACCTCCTGTTTGGTGAATTCACACTTGCTGAGCTTGGCAAACAGCCGCTCCTTTCTCAGCACTTCCATCACCGTCCGCAGGTGCTCTTGGTGCTCCTCCATCGTCCGCGAGTAGACAAGGATGTCGTCGAGGAAGACGACCATGAACTGGTCCAAGTAGGGGTGGAATACCCGGGTCATCAACGTCATGAGCGTAGCTGGAGCATTCGTTAGCCCGAAAGGCATCACGAGATACTCGAAGTGTCCATAACGCGTCCGAAACGCGGTTTTTTCCACATCCTCCTCCGCAATGCGGATTTGGTGGTACCCCGACCTCAGGTGCAGTTTGCTAAAGACGCGTGCGCCTCGTAGCTGGTCGAACAGCTCCTCGGCCCGCGGCAACGGGTAGCGGTTCTTCACCGTGATGTTGTTGAGCGCCCGGTAGTCCACACACATCCGCAGCTCTCCTGATTTCTTCTTGACAAACAGCACCGACGCCGCGTATGGAGACACCGACGGCCGAATGAAGCCTTGGTCCACCAACTCCCCCAACTGCTTCTTGAGCTCCGCAAGCTCCGCGTCGCTCATGCGGTTGTAAGACCGCACCGTTGGTGACGACCCT
>SZWC01002857.1:18394-31077 GCA_023375785.1 Penium margaritaceum
CCGATCCACCTTGCTTGACGTGCTTGATCTTGTCACGTGCGACCCGGCTGCCATTGAGGAGGTCGAAACGCGCCTGGAGCATCGTCTCGAACTTCTCCCACGTCTCTGGCTTCTCCGTCAACGCCCGCGCACCGAGCTGCACTTCCCGCGCCAACGGTAGACTCAGCAATGGCTGAAGCCGCGCCCCGGTCCCCAGCCCATCCGGCAACTCAGCGGCGTTCCGCCGGTACAATGCCGACCACCACTGCAGCGTCATTCCCTGGAGTAGCGTAGGCGCATACTCCAGTCTTGTGGCATCTTCTGCCACGGGAACGCACAACGCCGTGAATTACGAGTTCACCATGAAGAGCCACTCCCTCGCACTGCCCTTGCCGGTGTAGAACTCCGACTCCTTCGGCTTGGGCCGCCGAAAGGCAGGTGCGGATGCCAACGCAACACCCCCCAACGCACTACTCCCTTGGCCGACGTACCTCGCCTCAACCTCCGCTCGCAGCTGCTGGTTCTCTTGACGCAACTCGTCAAGAGCACGCCGGATCTCCTCCATGAGGTAGGCCTGGTCGTATGCCGCGGCTGCCATGCTTGCGGTTGTGACAAAAAGTTTCTGGCCAAACGCAGTTGTGGCAGATCTGCTGCCTCCCTTAGGACCGCGCAAAACCGAGCAAACATCCACGTGCTCTGATACCAAATGTGAACCGAGGGGCGCCCGGCGTGACGGTCACACACCGAGCCCTTCGGATAAACCTCCCAACCCTCGACCCCTTGGTGTGTGGGCCAACCCTTGAGATGTCGCACAACCCTCTCCTAGCAGCAAGACCGCCGCTAGTGACCGAGGTTCCCGCCGTGCGACTCTCCCGGCAGCGTTTGCACCAAGGTGCGCTGCGGAAGACTTGTAGGATCGAATGGACGTGTGCGAGACATTACTTGGAACACAAGGAGATTTGGGCAAGGAATGAATCCTTTAGACTTGATAGATCAGTACAAGACAATGTACAGAGTCTCTGGGTAAGATTGGCATGCCTAGAACAACCCCTAGGCTTCCTTATGTACCAGCCCCTATGAGCCAGCCGAAAGCTACTCAGCGCTCTGAAGCCCTCTATCGAGGCGCACTCATGCAAATAATACATGAATCATGTAGTATGCGCCACGAGCTTTCCAACGCACCAAAGAATGCCTCAATCCGTGAAGAAACGGCTAAGTTATGGCCGTTTGACTGCTCCACGCGTGACGGCCGCTGGCAGCACCGCCTGCGGGGGTCACGGCCGCCCGAAGCGCCCTTGCTTGCGAATGCAGCTCCAGCCGCCATCCCGAAGCGCCCATGGACCCCAATGAACCTTGCCTCATTGGCTAAGCGTCCATCCAGGGGCGCTTCGGCTGCAGTGGGCAAGAAAGTCGCTCCGCCGTGCTCGGGGTCGAACCGGTACGTCTCCTGTTTTCTGGAGGTGCGCCTCCCACCTTTGCACGGCCGTATCTTTCTCGTCCCTGCACCGAATGACCCGGTTCTTGGGTCAATTTCGTACTTTTTTTCACGTAGAATAAAATGGGAGCATCAAAACATGCATCTGACTTCAACATGATGACGTAAGCACCGCCTCGACCGGCGGCTCCCATAACATCAACCCCCCCTCCGAGGGCGCACCGTCCCGGTGCGCTCCTGGTACGCTCGGAGGACTGTGTTGACAGCACCGCCCCTGTGGAAATCGGCTTCGAGGATCCAGCAGTTGTGCTCAGGCCCATAGCCGAGCCATTGCACCAGGTACTACCACCCGTTACCGCGCCGACGATGCCCGAGAATCTTCTCCACCACATACTCCTCTTCACCCTCCACCAAGACCAGTGGGGGAGGGGCCTGTCCCCGCGCCGCGAACTGTGCATCTGGCTCCTTGTAGGCCTTGAGAAGGGAAGCGTGGAACACGGGATGGATCCCATAGTGGTCCGGGAGCTCCAACTCGTAGCTCACCACGAACCGCTTCTCCTTGACCGGAAAAGGGCCCACCCACCGTGGCTTGAGCTTGTCGCTGCCCACCCCCGCCAGCTGCAGGTTCGGCGAGCTCAGCAGCACCTGTTGTCCCACCAAGAACTCCTCGGCTGTTCGGTGCTTATCCGCTTGCCGCTTCATCTGCTGCTGTGCCTTGTGTAGCGCCTCGCGTACACAGCGCCACACCTCTGTGAAATCACTTGTAAACTGCTGCACCGCGGGTAGGTCCGACCCCGTTGCCATGTCTGAGGGACATGCAGGCTGCACCCCATGCACTACCTCAAAGGGAGACCGCTCAGTAGAGGCATGCACTGCTGAGTTGAAGGCAAACTCAGCCACCGGGAGCTTGCATTCGCATCCCTCGCCATCTGGCTCCAAGATCCCCCGCAGTAGCTGCTCCATGGTCTGATTGGTGCGCTCAGTTTGGCCATCCGTTTGGGGATGGTTGGCCGATGAAAGAGCCACGCGGGTGCCCAGCTTCTTGAAGAGTTCCTCCCAAAACCGGGAGGTGAAGCGCGGGTCGCGGTCCGAGACCATGCACTTCGGCACCCCGTGCAGTTTGATGACATGTTGCAATAGGAGTTGAGCCGTTTCTGCTGCCGTGACCTTCTCCGCACATGGAATAAAGTGCGCCATTTTGCTGAACTGGTCCACCACCACCAGCACCATGGTGTTGCCCGTTGCATTCCGTGGAAGACCCCCCACAAAATCAAGTGAGATGTCCGTCCACGGACGTTCTGGCACCGGTAGCGGCTGCAGCTCCCCTGGCGCCCGTGCCCTCCGTGACTTGATTCTTTGGCACGTGTCACAGCTGCTCACGTACTCCTTGCAATCTGCTCCCATCGTCGCCCACCAATCTTGGCGCGCAAGTGTCTTGAAGGTCTTGTCGTGGCCAAAATGACCACTATAGTGCGAGTCATGCGCCTCCTCCAGCAACGCCTGTCGCAAAGACGCACTCCGCGGCACCACAATCTGGTTCCCCTTCTCACGCCGCTAATATTGGCCATTCCACTTGCACCCCTTCACCGTACTTCCGACAAAGTCCTTGTCCTCCGCATACCCGTGTGCAAACAGGCTGCGGATGAATGGAGATCCCGCCAGCACCGTGATCGCATGCACACCCAAGTCCGGGCGACGCGAAAGCGGGTCCGCTGGGTTGATCCTCCCTGGTTTGTACTGGATCTCGTAGTTGAAGCCACCCTCCAGTAGCTCCATCCACCGTGCTTGACGACGACTCAGGTTCGGCTGCGACTTGAGGTACTTAAACGCGTAGTGGTCCGTGTGCACCACACACCGTCGCGCCTCAAGGTAGCACCTCCATTGCTTGAAGGCCTGGACCACCGTGAGCATCTCCTTCTCGTGGATCGGGTAGTTTAGCTCAGCCCCTTTCAGCTTCTTGGAGTAGTACGCGATGGGCTGCAACTCCTTCCCTTGGTCCTGCATCAGCACCCTGCCGATCGCATAGTCGCTTACGTCTGCCGCCAACACGTACTCCTTGCTCGTGTCCGGATGCACCAACACCGGGGCTTGGCACATGGCAGCCTTCACTACACCAAAGGCTTGCCCCTCCTTCGCACCCCACTCCCATTGGCGTCCCTTCTTGAGCAAGTCTGTCAAGGGTGCTCCCAGTGCCGCGTGCCCCCGGATAAACCTCCGGTAGTAGTTCGTAAAACCCACAAAAACCTGGATGTCACGCACGCACGCCGGCTCTGGCCACACCTTCACTGCTTCCACCTTTTTTTGGGTCCATGCATATTCCCCTCCCGCTGAAAATGTATCCGAGGAACTCCACCTCCTGCTTGGCGAATTCACACTTGCTGAGCTTGGCAAACAGCCGCTCCTTTCTCAGCACTTCCATCACCGTCCGCAGGTGCTCTTGGTGCTCCTCCATCATCTGCGAGTAGACAAGGATGTCATCGAGGAAGACGACCACGAACTGGTGCAAGTAGGGGTGGAATACCCGGTTCATCAACGCCATGAACGTAGCTGGAGCATTCGTTAGCCCGAAAGGCATCACGAGATACTCGAAATGTCCATAACGCATCCGAAACGTGGTTTTTTCCACATCCTCCTCCGCAATGCGGATTTGGTGGTACCCCGACCTCAGGTCCAGTTTGCTAAAGACGTGTGCGCCTCGTAGCTGGTCGAACAGCTCCTCGGCCCGCGGCAACGGGTAGCGGTTCTTCACCGTGATGTTGTTGAGCGCCCGGTAGTCCACGCACATCCGCAGCTCTCATGATATCTTCTTGACAAATAGCACCGGCGCCGCGTATGGAGACACCGACGGCCGAATGAAGCCTTGGTCCACCAACTCCCCCAACTGCTTCTTGATACAGTCGGTGGCCTAGGATTCCAGCGTGATCTGCGGCCCGCTACCCTATGGAAGTCCGAAGCACGAGATATACCAGCCTCCTTGTGAAGCCATACCCTAAAACAACCCTCGAACCACTGAAATCTGAAAACACCGGTTGTCCGTCGTGGCCCATTATGCCAAACTCATCCCAACAGTCTTGACCTAGCACCGAAACCCCATCTTGCCAGCCCGCCCCACTCAGATTGACGGATGTAATAAAATAACGGAACCCAGACTTGATGTTGTACACACATAGCATCACCTGCTGATGTGTGTAGACGTGGTCGGATGGCAGCTTCCTATTTGCAATGCGCTCCTCGACGAGGCGGACGTTGAAGTCATTGGTGAGCTTCTCGTACACCGCATAGTTCCACCCAGGAGCGTGACATTTGTCCTCGCTCAGCTCCACGAGACACAGCAGCAACACATCTATGTCAAAAAGGTCGAGCCAGGGCTAGTGCTTCTACACCTTGTGACGGCTAGCACGGTCGGACTACTACGACGCTGCTGGTTGGAGGCCCTTCTCGCTCCCCCCAGCAGCCACCAAACCCACTGCTGCTGCGTTCAAGACCACCTCAGGGCCAATGAGCCGGCGGTTCTTCAAAGACCGGGCCTGATATGAATGCAAACTCTTGGGCTTTGGCTGCACTGAGGCCGGTAAATAACGGTTGCCCTGCGCAGAGAGGGGTGCCTGAGACGAAACCGCATTTGAGGAGACTGGGTGAAGGGCATGGCGGTCAGGTGAGACAGACAGCACAGGATACTTCGCCTGCGACCCTATGTGAGAGCGTTGAGGAGACAATGCTTGGCGTGTGGAAGGAGAGGTCGCCCCTGCTAGTGTGCGCTCGAGTGAAGGGATTGAGCTGCTGATGCAATGCGTGGCCCAATGAAACCCTTGCGAACGATGTTGATCTTGGGAGCAATGGGGCTTGGGGGTGGAGGAGGTCGTCGGGACAAGCGTGGAAACTCAATGCATTGGCGTCAACTAAGTTTTATGTGAAACCCTAGCCTGTTTTTATGCGACACACCGAGTAGGTAATGACGGGGCCCAGCCGTGTACTGAGTATGACAAAAACAGCTTAAAACAAAGTTGAGAATAGGGGATATCTGACAAAATTCATGTATTGCTATCGTAAACCTTTGACAACCTATGTCAAATATCAAACAGGTACGATAACTCAGTTTGCATCCAGGTGCTTTCCCGATTAGAAGGCTCCCAAACAACGCGCCTTATTCGAGAGCACTAGTGGGGCATTTCTAGACGTGCCCGAGTTCTCGTTCATGTGAAGGCTTTGAACAAAGATTATGGCATCGATTGAGGGAAAACATATCAATGGAAATAAATGCAACTATTACGGACTTGTCATAATTGTTATGCCAAGCCAAACGTAGATGGTTCATAGAGATGAGGTGCAAAATAGGCGATTTGGGTGTTTGGGACAAATGGATAATTTTTATTAAGCAGTAAGTGTACTTCAATGATAAGTGTCGGTTTTGTTGAGCACATATATGAAATACCAAGAATGAGAATGAGGCATGAGTCGGGTCATCGGTGTTTGAGCTGAGCGACGCGTACGAGGTCGTGCCTTCAGTGGTGGATTCGAGAAACTCTGCTGAATGGTCCGGGGGCTCCAGAATATCGCAACGCTTCTCTATAAGGGTCAAGCATCATTAAGAAGTCGACCAAACAATATCAAAACAACAATATGGTTCGAGATACTCCTATCATCCTTTTTAGAAAGGGGTCGAAGTTGTCAGAAACAAAACACCATAGGTCGGGGCAGTTCGTCAAAATGACCTCGGCCAAACGGTGTAAAACTACTATAGTTGCCAAATGGTGGACCATGTGTAGAAGAATATAAATGCCCACTCGTGACGTAGGCTGATGACGAAAAAAATAGCCTTCAATCAGATGATCGACAATCGAGAGGTTGTCGTAGGGCTCCGAGGTGTTGTACGCGGCGTCGTAGCTGTGCCACTTGGCCAGGTACTTGGTCGTCTTTCCACAACGTCGGTGTCTGAGGATATCTTCAATCACGTACTCCGTATCCCCGTCTACTCGTGCAAGTGGTGGAGGTGCGACGTCTCTGTCGAGGAAGTTCTGAATGGGGTCTCGGTAGTGCTTGAGCTTGTTGATGTGGAAGACCGGGTGGATTGCCATGTTGCCAGGGAGATGAAGTCGAGTGATGACTAGGGTTTGCATTCGCTCGATCTCAACATTCCCAACCATCAAGGTTTGAGCTTTGTGAAGTCCTCTCCCCCAAGTTTGATTATCACACAACTGAGGAGGAGACGATCACTAAACAGGTCATTGTTGTGATGTCGGTCGGCTCCCCATTTCACACCTGGTTACACCTTTGCAAGTGTTTTCCATGTTTCCTCCCCATTGCTTGCAAAGTCTCGCCAGTGTCTTTCAACCGCGCAAATGTTACTCTGACTCTACAATCCATCCAGTGTGGCGGGAAGTTTTTCGTACACCACTTCGAAAGGTATTTTGCCCATTGTGGTGGAAGAGGAGGAGTTGTATGCGAGTTCAACGGTAGGAATTGTTGCTGCCCAGCTGGTGCCGTGTGGCTTGCATAAAGGTTGAAGAAGTTGTTCAAGCATCTGATTGGTTCACTTGGTTTTTCTATCGGTTTGAGGATGGAACATCATAGAGAGCTGGATCCGACTACCGTAGCATGTCATCGGTTTGCACCAAAAAGGGTTGGTGAGGTGGCCGTCTCCGTCACAACTGATGGTACGCAGCACTCCGTGCAGCCACACAATCTGTGACAAAATACAATCACGCTGTGCCTTCTATGGTGACGGTGGTCATTGTCGGGATGAAGTGTGAAATTCAATAAAATCTGTTCACTACGATGTGGATGGCATCATACCCCTCCAAATCGGCGGCCAGTCCTGTCACGAAGTCCATGGTGATGTCAGCCCTCAGTTCCGTTGGAATGGGCAGGGGTTGAAGTGAACCATGTGGCCGCGTGGGACGATATTTTTGTCTTTGATAGGTGTCGCACGACTCACTGAAGGTCGCCACGTTGCTCAACATCTTGTCCCACCAGTAGTCTTTTGCCAGCTTTTTTGCGTCTTGTCCTCGTCAAAGTGTCCACCTGGACAGGTGTCGTGACACTCGTCCAATAGAATGCATTGCAGATCCTCGTTTAGAGGAATGAAGACATGGCATATGAATCATCGTCGCCAGTACGGGTCGTCAAACAAAAAATTACTTTTTTCGTAATTGCCCAACTCCTCGTAAACCTTTGTGAATAGCCTTGCGAGGTACGGGTCTCTTTCAACAAGCAACGTGCCGATCTCACCCATTAACAATAGTCGCCAACGTAGAGCATCCACCAGATTTAGTTTTCCATGCCGGCACTCAATGTCGTATTCAAAGTTAGACTCCAGAAACTCCATCCATCGATTTTGTCAACGGTGCAGATTTGGTTGATAAAAAGTGTACTTCGATGATAAGTGTCATGTTTGTTTCATGTTCTGAGTCATGCATGTTCCCTGTTCGTACCTTTGGTGTGACGAGAATGACGGGGCCTGGTGGGCTACCCTAATGAACATTGATTTCCATTATTTAGGAGAAGCATAATTAATTCGACGAGCTTTTTGCATGTTTGTAATTATTTTAGGGGTTCTCTTAAATTCGATGAAAAATAGGGATTAGACCCTTGAATTCGACGACTGTTTAGGGACAAATGTTTAATTCGACGAAGGACTATTGTCGAAGTGTTTTTGAATGTTTCGATTCAAACGGTTAAACAGTTGAATGGCGCGAAGCCGAGCAGACGTGGCGGGGAGGTTGCACGGCTCATGCAAGCTACCAAGCAGTGCCCTCCTGCACGTGCCCCACTGCCTCATCATCGAGTTGGACGGCCTCGTAAGTGGACAACCTTGAGTGTTGACGACTCCATCAGTCCAACGACAACTGTTGCAGGATGCTCAACGTGTACCGAGCCAGCTGCTATTGAAACAAATCCATTTGTGTGTTCGTGCGAGCTGAAAGAGACTGTCGAAGGAATATTTTCACCTTAGGAAAAACCGACTGACATGAAACAAGTCTCCATGAACCCGATTGACAATCTCATCAAATTTAGCACCTGGACCTTTGATTTTGATTAATGGATCCTGGAATTGTTTTGATGGTACCTTTAAACTCGATGAAAGTTCGTTTTCGACGAAATTTGACCATGCTAAAAATATTTAACATCGAAATCAATGTTCATCACGGTAGCCGCTAGTCCCCGGTACATAAGCCCTCAATAGGGCTCATTGTACACTCTCCTTGATCCTTAATTCATGAGTTCCAGACTTAGCCAAATCTTGACACTACCATTCTCTCGCTCAGCACCAGAGCTCATGACTCATTCAGCATGGGCCTTCATGCCCTAGACTCATTTTACCATGGTATCAGAGCGGCCAGCACCCCCTTTTGGTGATGCTGCTCTCCAGCCGCTCCTGCGGTCGGTCTTTCCATCGCTGGGACACTGCATTCTCCATCCTCACCTCCATGAATCTTAGATGATTGGTCATCTTCATCCACGCCAGGATCCAGCTCTTCGTGGATTTACTTGCCACTTCTGTGGCAATGGATGACACGGTTGGCCCCACTATCACCTGTGTCCTAGTTGCATCCACCCTGGCTCCAGCCTCGTGAGTTCCCTCATAGTCCACAGCAGACGGACCTTCCTCATTCGTCCATTTCTCACACCGGTGCTTTGCCGGTCCTGAACACCGAGCTCCAGAGTCTACGGGAGATGATGCAGCAGGTCAGGGAACACCTCTTCTCCCATCAGGTTGCTTCTTCCTGTTCCCCGTCATCCTCATCTTTTTCAACTTCCTCCAAGGGACCTTCTCCAGCTGCACCGGACCTTTCATCTCAGTCTCCCAAATAGGTCTATTCCTTTATTGGCTTAGAAACTGAGTAACAAGTTCTACAGAGCTCGGGAGGAGCTAGAGTTTAGAGGGGTCTCCCATTGTTGCTCACTCTTGTTTCCTAATCAGTCATTTCCAGTTCTCAGCTGCTTTCTGGCGCAAACTCTGGCGCGCATGTCTCTGGGTAACAAACCCAGTGCACTCAGAGTTAGACTATAGAGCGGCAGATTGAGAGGTTAGCACACTGTGCAACGAGCGTGGAAGCCTGCATACTGCATCAACAACGCAGCTGCCCCAACCTACGGACTAGAATAGTTTTTAGCTTGGTATCAGAACTAGAGCCAAGCAACAGTAGCAGAAAACTGGCGTACAGGTTTCTAACTACGCCTGGGGACCTCCATGTGTGCCAGTGCAAGGGAAATGCTGCCGGATTTTTCCAGGCAATATGGACCCGCCTGGTGGTGGTGTCACATTTTTTCCCACGGCAACTAGGCCAAGGGAAATGCTGTCGGATTTTTTCGGCAGCACTGACCCCCACGTGTATGGCGGCCAACACGTCAGGCACCTATTGGCGACGACGCATGTGGCGACGTCATCCAAGTGCAATGACTGGCAGCGGCAGCAGCAAGCAGCAGCATCAGCCTGCAGAGCCGGCAACAAATTGCAGCAACAGCGAGTAGTGGCAGAAGTAGCCAACAGCAGTAGGCAGCATCAAGAGGAGCTCGTGGCAACTCGTAGTAGCAGTAGCTTGCAGCAGCAAGTAGTAGCAGCAGCCAGTAGTAGTAGCAGTAGTGCGTAATAGCAGCGAGCAACAGTAGTGGCCAGGAATAGTAGGGAGGAGCAGTAGCAGCCGGCTGCAGCAAGAGCAGAAGCAAGCAGTAGCCAGCAGCAGCTAGCAGGAGCTAGCAATATCCAGCAGCAACGAGCTACAATCGCCGGCAGCAGTAACAACAGTAGAAGCATCTGCTTGCTGCTCGCTACTCACAGGGAACAACGAGCAGCAAGCTCGCTACTCACAGCTTGCAACGAGTAGCGAACAACCAGCTCGCTGCTTGCGGCTTGCAGCTCGCAAGCAAGCAGCGAACTCGCTGCTCGCAACTTGCAGCGAGCTCACTTCTCGCAGCTTGCAGAGAGCTCGCTGCTCGCAGCTTGCAACTAGCTCGCTACTCGTAGCTTGGAGCGAGCAATGAACAACCAGCTCGCTTCTTGCGGCTTGCAGCTCGCAAGCAAGCAGTGAGCTCGCTGCTCACAACACGCAGCAAGCTGTGAGCAGAGACAAACAAGGAAAAAAAAGGCACACAAAAAATTCCTCCATCCTTGTAGGTGGCCCTGCTGTAGCAGTAGCGGCCACCACAGCTGCTGTAGCAACTCCAATAGCATCAACAGCTTAGTAGTGGTAGTAGCAATAGCTGTAACAATAGCTACAGTAGCACCAGCAGCACCAGCACCAGGGGCAACAACAGTGATAGCAGTAGCACTTGTAATGGCATGAGCAGCTATAGCAGTGGCAGCAGTAGCAACACCTACAACAACATGAGCAGCTACAGTAGTAGCAGCTACAGCAGTGGTAGAAGCAGTAGCAGCAACATTTGCTATAGCAACAAGAGTAGGAGCAGCGGCAGTTGTAACAGCAGCAATGGCAACAGCTCTGCAGGTGTCATGGCAGCGGCTGTTGCAATGGTGCGGCAGCCATTACTGATGGTAGCCATAATCGGCTGATGTTACTGCTGACATCAGTACTGACGTCAGACACAACCAAAATAAATATACAAAACCAACCCTGTAGATACCGCATGAGCATTTGCTGACGTCAGCCATCCTAGGCTGACATCACTGCTGACATCAGCAGCATAAAAAAAGGAGAGGAAACAAAGGATACCAGGGCAGAGGATGGAGAGGGGTCCTCCTCTGTTAGAAGGCCCCCTTCCTGCAACATTTGCAGTAGTTGTAGCAGCAGTAACAGTAGTAGTTGACGCTGCTACAACAACAACAGGAACAACAACAATAGGAACAACAACAACAGCAGTAGTAACATCATCAGCCGCGGCAGCAACAGTAGCCATAACAGCAGCAGCAGTAGTAGCAGTAACAACAGCAGCCACTAAAGCAGCCACTACAGCAGCAGCAAAAGCAGCAGCAGCAGTCACAACAGCAACAGCAGCAACAGCAGCACCCTACGGGCTCTGTCGATGGTCATGTTGGCTCAATTAATCCGCCTGCCACTTTGCGTCAGCAGCTCGAAACGTTGACGCAAGAGCTAGCGGCATTGCAGCAGCTAACACACCTGTCACAGTAACAGCCGCAGCAACAGCATTAGCAGCCATCGCAACAACAGCATCAACAGTCCTCGTAGTAGCAGCAGTAGCGTCAGCAAGCACCCTTTCTCTCACCCGGGTACGCAACCCCTGCGGTATCCTATGCCACACAGTACCTGGCGCGGCAACACATACAGCGCCAACAACAGACGGTGACGTCAGTCCTAGGCCTCACTCTGGGTACTGGCCATAGGCTAAAGGACTTCGAAACCCCACCGCCGTCGCTTCAGGTTGGCGATCAGTTCCGGGGCTGGGAGCTCACCTTCCAGATCTGGGCACAGGGCAAGGGCTTGTGGCCCTACGATGTCCTGCCCTTTGACTCCACCCAGGCTGACCAGGTATATGATCCCGGTCGCGCCGTGTGTGCCCTCGTCCCTGTTGCCCCTCCAGCTGCACGTCTCGCCCTCAAGCCCTTCCTCGGCGACCTCACCACTGGCGCACTCCCTGACTTTGTAGCAGCATTGTACGTACTCACGCGTCCTCATCGTCTATCCAGTGACGCCAAGACCAGCCGCCTGATCCTAGAGTTCAACTACCTCTGCATGGGGAGACCGAGACGGTCACCTCCTATTGGTACCGTGCCGAGGATATCCTGTGCCGCCTTGGAGACGCCACGCCATCCTCCTCTCCACGCTCCTGACTATCAAGCGCGGCGCCACCGACGCCTTCTCCGACGTCTTCGTCCACTACTCCCAGGAGGTCCTCGCCGCATTGGCTACCCAGGGTACCCTCATGCCCTGGGCATACGAGCTTGTTCTCCGCATCGATGAGGCTCGTCAGGAGTCACACATCCATCACATGGAGCCCCTTGCCTCTCTTATCGTGGCATCAGTGGCACTTGCCGTCCCAGCAGTGGCAGCATCTTCTGGCGCCTCCTCATCTGGCAAGTTGTATCCATAGCTTCATCAGCACAAGACTCTCTTGCACCACCTTCTTCGCTGATAGCACCAAGTGCATCAGTTGTGACAACAACACCAGCAGCACCATTTGCTCCATCTACTTCTTCACCAGCAGCCGCAGCATCGGCGTCATGTACTACACCCACAACCTCATCGGCATCAGCCTCTCTTGTAGCACCTGCTTTTCTAACAGCACCAAGTGCATCAGCTGTGACAGGAACACCAACAACACCATCTTCTCCACCTATTTCTTTACTAGCAGC
>SZWC01002857.1:31382-89064 GCA_023375785.1 Penium margaritaceum
AGCCGCAGCATCGGCGTCATGTACTACACCCACAACCTCATCGGCATCAGCCTCTCTTGTAGCACCTGCTTTTCTAACAGCACCAAGTGCATCAGCTGTGACAGGAACACCAACAACACCATCTTCTCCACCTATTTCTTTACTAGCAGCCGCAGCATCGGTGTCATGTACTGCACCCATAGCCTCATCGACATCAGCCTCTCTTGCAGCACCTATTTTCCTTACAGCACCAGTTGCATCAGCTGTGACAGCTGCTTCAGCAGCACCAGCTGCTTCATCGTCCACATCCGCTCTCCTTTTTGCATTTGCTACACCGACTTCATCATGCTCATCAAGTGGACCAGCTTTATCGCTGGGAACCTGTGCNCACCAACAACACCATCTTCTCCACCTATTTCTTTACTAGCAGCTGCAGCATCGGTGTCATGTACTGCACCCATAGCCTCATCGACATCAGCCTCTCTTGCAGCACCTATTTTCCTTACAGCACCAGTTGCATCAGCTGTGACAGCTGCTTCAGCAGCACCAGCTGCTTCATCGTCCACATCCGCTCTCCTTTTTGCATTTGCTACACCGACTTCATCATGCTCATCAAGTGGACCAGCTTTATCGCTGGGAACCTGTGCAAGGACAACGTTCATGCCTTCCGGATCATCATCTGCTCCAGATGTTATGCCTGCTCTATCTTCTACGTTAGTGATAGCACTTACATCTGCTACAGTATCACCCTCTGGGACAGCAGCTGCATCTACTGCATTGACATCGTCTTCGGCACAGATAGCATCGGTTGCATCCCCTGCATCACTTGCACAAGCTGCATCACCTGGTTGGACGTCATTGACATCATCTCTGGCACCAGTTGCATCGACAGCAACAGCTTCACCGGCAGCATCTTCTACATCAGCAGTATTACCCACATCAGAATCATTGGCCACATCAGCAGCCTCAGATGCATCGACCACATCAGCTGTGTCGGTCTGTCCCTTATTGGTCAGTGATCATGCAACAGCTGATAGAGACATCTTGGAGGGGGCATCAGAGTCTTGCCCACTTATGGTAGTGACTACATAGGTAGTTCCCTTCGCCATGTCGGCAGCACCTAGTCATTCCTGTCTGTGATGCCGAGTTGAGGAGGACGTAATTCGCTCCCAGATCAGTATGCAGGAGACTTATGTCGCTACCATTGGAGAGATATTGTGTGACGATATCCCTCCACCAGAGAATGCTCCAGGTTACATCTTCATTGGGGACATGGGCAGGAGCAATTAAATCTAGATGTCTTGAGAGTGTGAGCTGAGGGATGTCGAGGGATGGTTGCGTGCACTACATGATACATTGGCTGAGATGCTTGTTGAGGGTTGTAGTGCACAAAGCCGAGATGGTTCTAAGTCCAGTTCCATAGCACCCTCGGACAGCACCTCACATGATGGGAATCCTGATGTAGTGATCAGTGACGACACATCGGACAGCCTTGGGACATCCTTCAGCTCATCCCCATCATTCTCCTCTACACTTGGACCATACCTCTTCACCTTCGAGCCTTGTACACCTCCTACCTCACATGTTGTCCCGCATCCACGTCCTTCAGATGGCCTTTTGTCTCAGTCCCTAGAAACTTTGAGACATGTTTCTTCAGGAGACACAGCACCTGTAGCCACTTAGATTTGAGTAGTAGAGATGGAGATGGTGGTGCTCTGTAGAGTGGTTGACTCCTTGTCCACCACGTATAGTGAGGTGATGGCGGAGCTCGAGGATGTTGAGTTTGAGCTTCGCATAGTGACGTAGGAGGATTATGCTGAGATGCGTGAGCATGCCTCTCTTCTCCAGGATGAGTTGGTTGTAGCACAGGAGCATCTCCGCACATTGGAGTGTAAAATTGTTGTACCGGCTACAGGAGTGAGTTCCACACACACAAATCCAGATCCGTCTCCACCCTCCACTCCAGGACCTTCCAACACCATCCTCTCTACCTGTACTGCTTTGGAATCTGTTACTTGGGACCTTTGGCACCTCTCAGATGTGGGGGATTCAGCCACTCTCTCCCCTCTCAACCATGCAGCATTCGACAGTGTCTTCTCCACTCCTAAACCCTCTGAGTCTGATGAGAGTGATACCCAAGATCTTGCCAGTTGGGATCTTTAGCAGCTTCGGTGTGGTGAGTGACAGGCGTTAGATAGTGCATGAGTGAGTTGTGTACATGGTAGCTATTGTAGCCTCATCCTCATCTCTGTGATGATGTCTTTCCATCTCTAACTATTTCAGGTGTACCCATTGTTGGATTTTTCTTCCCAGGATCATTTGAGCCAGGGGGAGATGTAGTGTTATCTGTAGGCGACAGATTCACAGCCTTCTACACACAGGGGGAGCACGACAGCAGCTGAAGCCATTACGTTTTGAGGCAGCAGCAGTGATCAGGAGTCTTAGGATTGCACAATTGCAGAGCTTTGCCAGCTACTCGCATTGCATACTTGGGGAGCTACGAGTGTGTTATCACACCCGGGTAGTCCACAGACCATTTTCCCCACTGTATCTCTTGCCCGTGATGATGCTTGTGGGGGGAGATGAATTGGCTTGTGATGAGGATGGATGTGACAGTATCGAATGGATTGATGATTGACAGATGTATGCTACTTGTCGTTGTTCATAGTCCTCTGTTGATCATCTAGTAGAGGCGGAGTTCTCTGTGGCTTGTTGCTCTAGATTGATGACAGGTCATGAGATGAGTGGCACTTTGATCGTTGACCGTGGAGCCACATATTACATAACTTGTCGTCGTAGTGACTTCATGGTACTTGGTCCCGTTACATCAGTTCGGTCTAATCGCACAGGGTCTGGTCAGTCATTGCCTATCCTGGGTGTCAGAGTGGTACATTTTCATGGTATGTTTGGCCCCTTGTACATTTCCTATGTGCTCTTCGTCCATGCCCTTGTCGTGCTTGCACTGGGATGGGTCTTTCTGTTGAGCACTCTGCTGACTCTGTCACAGTGACTACTCTTGAAAATCGTGCTATTGTTCTTCATGCCTCCCGTGTCAATGATTTCCTGTCTTGTATCTTGTTGCACTACCTCTGCTCCCTCTCCTTCCTCTGTATTCACGTGTGTGTTTTTCAATTGTGTTCTCTCTCCAGAACACCAGCATTTACTACTTTGCATGTGAGCTCGGAAAATGTGTATAAGCTCAATTGGACTCAGCCAGCCCTCAGTCTTGACGCGGCTTCCTTCAAGAAGCCTACGAAGACCAAATGTCTCTTTTCGACTCAGGATAACATGCATCGCTGTACTTATCTTGACTCTACTTCATGGATAATGTGACTGCCTGAGTCAGTCCACTTGGATCTTTTCAGCCCTCTCCCTATGAAGTCTCTCTTAGACCGGGGACGATATGTTCTTACCGTTACTGATGACCTCACCCAGATAAGGTGGGTCTACAGCGTCCACCATAAAAAAGAAGCCGTCCTCGCAGTCTGCATGTGGTTGGTGATGGCTGAGCGCCAATAACTTCACACCCTTCATACATTTTGCTGAGAACATGGTGGCAAGTCCCTAGGCAAGATGGACATCCTCTTTGCTAATCACAGTGTTGTTCACCAGCTCTCTCTCCTTGCTACACCACAACAAAATAACATGTTTGAGCACTGGAACTGCAACATGGAGGATGTGGTCTATGCCTTGCGGTTTGAGTGCGTTCCTCCAGGGTCCTTTACCTTTGAGGGGTACTCCTACATGACATTGGTCTGGAACAGCTTCCAACACGGACCCTGTCACGTCATACAAGTTGTGGTTCAGCCATAACGCCAACCACCTTGTTGCTCGCCCCTTGGGATCCCTAGCCTTCCTCAGCATTTCCTTGCGGTTGAAGGCCTAGCGCTTTTTGGACCCCGCTCACCACCACATCATTGAGTCTCGGGACGCTCATTTCTTTGAGGCTCTTACCTAACGTGACATGTCTAGAATTTTTTTACTGGTCGTATAACACGTTTCCACATGTGTGGCTTTCCAGCGGATGGGGGAGTTTAGACCTATAGATGAGTCCGTCGTGGCCTTTGCAATTGCGGTCCGGTGTCCAGGTTATGACAATTCAACCATTTTGGCTGTCGGTTTCCTGGCCTCTTAGGTTCCCTCTGGCACACATGCTTCCATGCCAGTGTGAGTTTCTACAGGCACACCAGGTCCCGTGCCAGTGCCAGCCCCCTTTGGCACACCTGATCTCAGGCCAGTGCCGGTCCACTCTAGCACACCTGCTCCCGTGCTAGTGTTCACTCCTCAAGGCACACCTGCTCCCGGGCCAGTGCTGGTCCCCTCTGGCACACCTGTTTCTAAGCCAGTGTCAGTCCCCTCTAACATACCTACTCCCGTGCCAGTGCCAGTCCCCTCTGACACACATGCTTTGCATCTATGCCAGTTTTCTATGGCACACATGATCTTGTGCCGGTGGCAATATCCCCAGTCACACCCGGTCCTCTACCTATATCTGCTCCCCCCACGCGCAAGCCAAAACCTGTCCATGATCGTCCTGCATCCTCCCCCCTTCCTTGTGAGCCTACAACCCTTGCGATTGTGGACCACCTATT
Source organism: Penium margaritaceum (assembly GCA_023375785.1). Lineage (NCBI taxonomy): Eukaryota > Viridiplantae > Streptophyta > Zygnematophyceae > Desmidiales > Peniaceae > Penium > Penium margaritaceum. The sequence continues at coordinate 35,954 of SZWC01002857.1, forward strand.
TGTTGTGTAGCTAGAGGTGAGCACCTCATCTTCGGGCCACTCTCATGAGCACGGTGGCCGTCTTTGACCATTGGCCTCTAGGAATCTATTTACGGGCAAATCAACATCCACACGCTCCAATCACAGTGTTTGTAGTGGCAAGTCTGGCACAAAGGCCCCTGGCGTAAGTGTCAAGGCAAACTACACTTAGGTATACCCAGCGTGCCCTATCGTTTACAAGTTTGTCTCTGAGAGTTATCGGTTACTTACAATGTCACAACTGGCCTAGTCGTGGTAAGGCCGAGTCTGAAGGCGTATGTCTTAGCCCCCTGAGCTCTCCCTTAACGGTGCCTGATCCAGGCATGTTGAAGGATACACTCTTCTCTTATGAAGTAAAGTTGGGCCATGTTACTTGTGAGGATGAGCTGCAAGCCATCCTTGAGTATGATGTCTATGAGCTTGTCGACCTCCCAGTTGGGCGGAAGGTTGTGCATGACAAGTCTTTTGGAAGAAGGTGTAGATTGACGGCAGACTGGATTGCTACAATGCTTGCTTGATGGCCACGGGGTTCTCACAGGTTGAGGGTGTATATTACAATGGCACCTTCACACCCGTTGGCTGCATGACCACCGCTCGCTCTCTGTTTGAGATTGTTACTCACCATGACTAGGAGTTTTACAAGATAAATGTAAACCATGTGTTCCTCAATGGCACCCTAGAGGAGATCTACAATATAACAGGTTGGTGACAAGGTATAACACGTGTACAAAGCTTTGAACGACCTGAAGCAGGCACGTGGATGATAGAGTTAGGAGATCACTGGCACATTAACACGTGTCTTTTATGTGCATAGTGATGCCGACCTATCCCTCTTTCTCAAATAAATAGTTGAGAGCTTCATGGACATCCTGTTCTATGTGGATGACCTCATGATTGTATCTCCTTCAATGGAGGCCATGAAGGAGGCCAAGGTAGTCCTCTTACAAAATGAAGGATGGAGATCATGCGTGATCGTCAACGGTGGAAACTCTTACTACATCAAGCACATTACACACACATTGTGGGAGATCGACTCGCTGACCTCCTGGGTGCATTTCCCACATCCTACCCCTCCAGCTGTGTTGGGTTATCCACCTTCAGGGCATCCTGCAGGATGCCCTAAAGGTAGATAACCCAATACAGCTGGGGGGGGGGGAGGTGGACGTGACCGTGTACTTGCGCCTGATTGGCTCTTAGATGTACTTGGCCATGACCATACGACCCGGAATTGCCTTCGGCATCAACCTCCATATACAATTATTGTAGTGTTTTTGGATGAGATCCCTTCACAAGACTGTGTGAGTGGTGCGGTACGCGGTTTTTACATCATATATCGAGCTCTAATCTTGATGAAAATTCTCGTTGGTAGAGGACGGTGGTATGGAAAGTGGATGGGCCTAGTGCCCTGATGGATGTGGTTACACATGCTACGTGTTTCTGTTGGATGGTACCACAATGTTGTGTCATAGAGGCAAGTAGGATTGTATCAAGTATAGCTCATTAGTGGTTGAGTATGTTGTGTTGGGGGCTGGGACTGCTGAGGCAGTGTGGCCGTAACATCTGTTTTATGAGTTCTGTGAGTCTATGCCTTGCATCATTCTACGCTATGAGAGCTAGAGTGCTCTTGCCATCGTAGAAACCTCTAGTGTATACCATGCACACCCAAAGCACATTTCTGTTGAGCATCACTTTGTGTGTAACCTTGTGGCACAACAGATGATCTTTGTCATATGGGTCGGCACTGATATGTACTGGACTGACTTCCTGACCAAGGCATTGGCGCATGGAAAGTTCATGGTGGCCGTCCATTTTGTCAGGCTTTTCCCTTTGCCTGGAAGTGGCTAGGATTGGGGTGTGTGCATATTGACTGTTGAACATCTTGCTACGCACTCGTGTCAGTTCTGCACATGTATGGACCTGTGTACCTTTGGATCATGGGGCAGTGTTGTGACGTGAGTTGTCCTTGTTAGTTTGTACAGCTTACTGTGACCAATCCACCGTGCCCATGCCCGTGCAGGTCCCTAATGCAGATCCAGCTGGCACCAGAGCAAGGACAGGTGATGGCTCCACTCGTCAGCAGCCACTAGATAATTGCCATTGAATCATGTGTGCATGTTGGGGTGCTTTGCAGTTGTTTTGCAGTCGCTTGAGTTTTTTCCGGGTGGATTGGCTCTTGAGCTCAATTTTCATGTTTTACATTGTGTGTCTACCAATCAATGCCGGACTTGTGTGTGTGACGAGCTGTAGTGCTCGGCTTGTGATCTTGCATCTCTATGTTCAGATGGTGTTGCGTTTGGATACATGCACACTGAACTATGGAGAAAGTGGTAATTTTGGGCCGGTTTTAGGACACCAGCTGTGTAACCTTGTGGAGATCTCCAAAGTTTTTGTGGTAAAGTGTGGACACGTCAGCAACAACAAGGCTGGGAAGCTTCCTACCAGTTTCTCACCTTGTAGTCCTGGATTGACAAAAAGGTCGGGGTGTTCCGCACCGTGCAGACTGTTTTTTTTTGCTTCCGGTTGGTGAGGTCATCTTTGGAACAGACCTGTGTCATGTTGTGTGCATTTGACCCATTGCAAGGAATCACTTAAAGCACTTGCTGATATGGTGTGTGAGCAACAAAGACCATACTAAACCCGACATGATTTTCAACCGTGTGTTGGCATCAACATGTTGTCCTGCAATTTCCATACATGGTCATTGGTAGCTAATTGTGAGCACTGATGAGGCTTATGTTTGTATTGGAAAATTCTTGTCCATGATGCCGTCATGCCATAGGCCTCAATACGAGTCACTTGTATGGCACATGACCACAGCCCATGACTCTAAGCAATTCCATTATTGCTATGTGGACTCAATGTTACAGCTGTGTCTACAAGCATGCAGCTTAATGCCAGCAAGGTTTTGCACAACGTGGCTATGCCCATGGCTGGTACCACATTAAGCTCATGGTGTTTGAGGCAACCATTCCTTGTTTGCAGTACCATAAATTCCACAGTTTTTAGGCGAACACATTCATGACAGGTGGTTTCCACCGGTTGTGGCCGCAACTCATGGCTATGTTGCCCGTAAGTCCCTTAATTAGTTATCAGTATAAAAATGGTTGCATCATCAGTAAGCACATGGTTTCATCATTGAGCTTTGGCCCTGCCGCCATTGTCTATACTGAATCATGAGCCCATGATAACATAGTTGGAATCATGGATTTTGTGTACTCATTGCATTTAAACACATTGCATTGTCTGATCCCATGTTCAGTGGTAAGTGTAATTCCGCATTCAATCAGCAACCTGCATGATTGTGGCGTGCATGTGCATAAAAAGTCACAGATTGAACACTGCTCCAATGGAAAATACCTTTTTTGATTGCATGCTCATGTGCTCGTGGAGTGTGATTTTTCCATGTGTTCCATGTGTACACCATCAAGTGCAAAGCACTTTGAGCACTTGAGGGGAAAGTCACCAAGGCCATGCATAGACATTACACCTGAAGGGAACAACATGAAAGCTCACATGAGGCCATCTCATGAGTCGTAAAGTGGTAATGTACCACATTACCTCTTTATACACCCTCGCATGCAACCACGTGCAATCCATGACGTACTTCACATCTTGTAAGTTGTGCCATTCCCACTACCTACAAGGACACATGCATGCATGATGATAGGCAAGGACCCTCAATGGTGCCAATGTTAACCGCCCATCTCCATCAGCAAGAGCACACACCATGACAAACTTCATCAGAAGGAGCACACACCATGACCTGGAGCAGTATCACAGACAACAGGGGTGGTAGAATTTTCATGCTAATTATGACAACAACAGTGGATGAACACTGGTGTTACAAACTGAGTGGGTGTCGATAAAACATACACCTAACAGAAACAACTATGGAGGCATACGCTTCGGAGTGGTGGTGATGAAAATGCATGCTTCACAAAAGTTGCAACAGAAAAATGTGTCAGATTGTAGTGGTGGCACACTCAATAGTGGGTAAATGTTTCATGAGAGTAACACTTTGACCACGGTGATGTGCCAGGCTGTTGTAATACGCTCAACCCTTGCAAAACACCGGTCTACGACAACGTTATTGAGTGCAACAAGGCACGCAATCGTTACGATGTGCCCCAAAGGTGACACATCCAACAGAGATGATGCGCGGAACGCACCTGATAGAAACATTGCACCCAATGACAGAAATGTGCCCTTGTAGTTGGTGACCCAATCTGAAGATCATCCAATGGAAACAAGAGATAGGCGGAGCCAGATCAACGGCTCACGCAACTGCTCTCACATCGTCGACCGTCGAGAAGTGTACTACCTCTCGTGCAGACTAATCTGATATTAAAGGACTCTCTTGAACCACTAGAAACGTGGAGTGACTTTGCGCACTCTACTCTCACTCATTTTGGAAAGCTAAACGAGAAAGCTGACATAAGGCACGACTCCAATGTCTACGTCAGCAGTCTTACATGGTGGTGTACCTCGGCACTTTTGTAAAATCATCACCGGCAATGACCTCGCCCCTAATGAACTACTACAACAACAGCCTCAAGCAAGATATCCGGTGAGCAATCATCATTTTTGGCATCCAGGATGACCTCCCACGAATGATCGCAGCACTCGATTACATCGATAGCGTCAACTACAACATTCAGATACAAGAATCCAATGGCTGGCGATCCCAAAGCCATAATTGTTATCGTGGTGGAGGAAAGTCGCAGTCGATGGAAATCTTGTCCTCAATAGAGATGGAAACCGTCGATCAACACGATCAACGGCTTTGTTGGGCTTGCTGAAAGCCAGGTCATATCTCGCGCGACTGTCTCAAATGGCATCAACTGACCAAAAGTGGGAGAAGTCACAGAGAAAATGAGGTTTCAGGAAACTTCAAAGAGTAGGATTAGACGACGAGGCTCCTTTCCAGTTTCAAGATTATATCCCAACCGATTACCCATCCAAGGGGCTCACATTACGGTAGACAAGGGTTCCAGAGATCGCAAAGTTTGATGAGGGGTACAATGATGACCAACTGGCGATGCTTCTACGAGTACAACTGAGGGGTTGTAAATTTCCCTAAACGGTACCGGCACTACTGGATGGAGAAGCTTCTTGTAGCTTTGCAATGAAATAATGAAGAATTTGGGTTTTGCACACCAAACTGGGAGCACTTGAATGAAACTCCATCAACGGAAGACTATATATCTGTCAACTTCACGAACTACTCAGACTTTAAATTAGAGATCAGTCTCGAGAACTTGGCCAACGAGCGACCACAAAATCATCCTCCGGTGAAAACTCCTATACCGACACTATCCACGGGTGGACTGGAATAGCAGATCAGTCTACGTCTGCGTCATTGGAAAAAAATAACACCTGCATCTAGTCGAGCGAACCACGGCATAACTACACTTATGGGAAGCAATAGAGATGGAATTTGCACAGCAAGTTGGGGCATCCATAAACGCCAACTGATATATCTGGATGTGGCCAAGGGGTACTTGAAACGTGGAGCTCAAGCATTGCTAGTCCACGTGGATGCAGGGAAAGCAGAATACATTGCAACTGCCAAGATGATGACATCGGATTTGACGCCTGAGAAGTTCACAGCAGTACCAGAGGAGTTTACAATATTTATCAAAGAGTTCGAAGGGGGTTTTCCCGACAAACTGCTCCGAGAGCTACTTCCATAGCAAAACGTCGACCATCAGATACGCTTGAAGCTGGGCAACAGACCAACAGTGAAATAGACATATCGGATGAGTGATCATGAGCTGAACGGACTCAAGAAGCAGCTACATGAGATTATTGGTCAGGGGTTCATCAAACCTTCCACGTCATCTTACGCAACACCTATATATTTTGTAAAGACAAAAACTGGAGAAATGCGGATGTGCACGGACAACCAAGTGTTTAATGACATCACCATCAAGAACCGCTACCCTCTTCCGTGAGCATTTGAATATTTTGACCACTTTTGTGGAACCACTTGTTTAGCAAAATCGACCTTAGCAACGGCTATCATCAGGTTCATGTATCTGATAAGGATGTTGAGAATATTGCATTCCGCACAAAAAAACAGGCATTTGGAGTTCACACTTATGCCATTTGGACTCACAAACGTCCTTGTAATATTTATAGCAGCGATGAACAACATATTACACCGATATCTTGATGACTTTGTCATCGTGTACCTTGATGACATCATAGTGTACAGGCGCACTCCATCGTAGCACAGTGGACATCTCATAAGTGTTCTCTAAGTCTTACAAAGAGAGAAGTTTTTTGGAAAACTCTTCAAGTGTAACTTTGGTTGCTGTTCAATTGAGTTTTTGGGCCACATCATCGACAACGGCCGGATCACCATGGACCAAAGAAGGTGGTGGAAATCACTGATTGGCCGATACCCACATGTGTCCGGGACGTCTAAATGTTTTTGGGCTTCTGCAGCTACTGTCATAGATTTGTAAAGGATTACGGTCGAGTGTCAATGCCTCCCTCTGTTCTCACTCAATGGGGGAGGACAGTAAACAAAAAGCGTTCAAATCTTTGACCTCAACACCAACCTTACTATTGGCAGATCCAAAGGGAAACTACATCATAGCCACTAACATGTCCGATCGAACCATCGGAGCCTTTTCCCTCCAAGACAGTGGCTGTAGAGAACAACCGGCCGCATACATGTCGAGAAACCTACGCGGACTGGAACTCAACTATGAAGTGCACAAGAACCAAATTCTCGATGTCGTGTACGCGTTCAAGACATGGAGGTGATACCTGGATTTCTGACGATGCATTGTCCGTACCGGCCATCGCACCCGGAAATATCTCAAGAATTAAGTTCTGAGTAAATTGTGAGCAAATTTTGAGCCGTCGACAAACTCGATGGATGGAGTTCCCCAAGTCTAACTTCGACTACGACATCAAATGCCAGCCTGGAAAAACTAATCTGGCAGACCAGATTTGTTTTCTCTAATTTGACAACCATATTTGATGGCCGACATTGACACATTGCCCCTCGAATGAGACCCGTACCTTGCGAGGCTGTTTGTGAAAGGTTATGAGGAGTTTTACGGGTACGACAAGACCAAATTTTGGTTTGACGATTTTATACTGGCGACGGTAATTCACTTGTCAAGTCGTCGTTCTACCAAACCAGGAGCTATGAAGGATGCTATTGGAGGTATGCCACGGCACCGGTCCAGGTGGACATTTCGACCAGGACAAGACACTTAAACAGCTGGTAGAATCTACTACTAGGAGAAGATGTAGAAAAAAGTGCCAGCCTTCTGCAAATCGTGTGAAATCTTTCGGAGATATAACTCTCATCACATGAAACCAACCGGTCTACTCCAACCGCTACCTGTTCCGACAGAACTTTGGGCCAACATCAGCATGGACTTTACGACAGGGTTATCCGCCACTCCCAAAAGTTATGCCACCATCCTTGTCATGCTAGACAGATTCTGAAAATAATTGTACTTCATTCCAACGACAACCACCGTCATTGCATAAGGAACAGCGCGGCTATTTTTAAACCAGATCGTATGGTTGTACCGTGTGCCACGTACCATCATCAGCAATAAAGTCGACCACTTCACTAGCCGTTTTTGGCACGAACTGATGATGTGTAGTAACAGTCGGATCCAACTATCAATGACATTTCATCCTCAAACCGACGAGAAAACAGAGAGGACCAATTAGATGCTTGAACATTGTCTATACACATAATGCAAGTTGCAAGGCACCAATTGGCCAGCCAAGCTACCGACCGCAAACTCGCATACAACTCTGACACGTCCACCGCAAGTGGTAGAAACCCTTTCGAAGTGGTATACGATAAACTTCCCGTCACACTGGCTGGATATCAAAGTCCGAGCAACATCCTCGTAGTTGAAATCCACCGCATGGACTTTACAAGCATTTGTGAAGAAACACGGTAGACTCTCATGAAGAAACAAGCAGCTATGAAGTGAGCAGCCAACCAACATCGAAGTGATGACGTGTTCAATGCTCACGATCGCACCTTCCTCGGCTCTATGAAAATCGAACTCCAAGGACAAGACTTTGTAAAACTCAAACCCCGATTTTTGGGACCGTTTGAGGTTGCACGAGTGCAAAGCCCTCTCATCGCTTGACTTTGCCTGTTTGACAACATGGTGATGTATCATGTCTTCACATTAGCAAGCTCAAGCACTACCAGGGCCCGAGTAGGAACTTCCCCGGCAAAGATTTTGCACCACCACCTCCTGTGCACTTGGACGGGGATACAGAGTACGTGATTGAAGACACCCTCGGATACAGACACCATAGGAAAAGGACCAAGTATCTGGTCAAGTTGCATGGCTACAATGTCATGCAAAACATCTGGGGATCCTACGACAACCTCCAATGCATCGATCATCTGATCAACAGCTAGTACCATCGTCACCGATCTACGTGTGCTAACGCACCAAGACGTCACGACTAAAAAGGAGAAAAGCATCACGTCCCTGGCGTACACGAGTTCCCAAGCTCCACGAGTGGGTACTTCTGTCATACATTTGTGGTCCATTGCATGTCGACTCAGGAATTTTACGTCGTTCAGCCGAGTAAATTTTAGCTAACTGCCCAGACCTATGGTGTTCTGTTCCAGAAGTTTCTGAAAACTTTGACCACCTTCTAGAATGGTCGACATAATTGTCGTGAACTATATCCATGTTTTGATATTATTCAGTCAACTTCTTGACGGCGCTAGATCTTTATGAAACCACGTCTCAATATTCTCGAACCCCTCCAACTTCTAAAAGGAGCTTCTAAAAGGACCCACTCACAACACAACCTCACGCGCGTCACTCAGCTTCAGCACCAAGGACCTTGCATATGCCTCATTCTCATCCTTGTATACATGTGCTTGACTCGCTCGACACTTATCATTGAAGTGCACTTACTGCTTAATACAAATTGTCCATCTATCCCAAATCCTTGATTCATCTTTTGTCCCGCACCTCATCCATGTGAACCATCTATGTTCCGCTCGGTGTAACAGATTACGATAGTGGGATGTAGGACCGGCTGGCGACCAAAGCCACAATCCATATCATGGCAATGGCAACTTCATCTCCAATGGAGATTGACGCCGTCGATCAATTCAATCAACGGATGTACTAGACTTAGTGGAATCTGGGGTACATCTTGTGAGACCGTCAAAAGCAGCAGTAGTAGACTAAAAAGGGGGAAAGTCACAAAGAAGAGTTGAGGAGTCAAGAAACAGCAAAGGAAAGGAATAGAACCCTATGTTTAAAAAAAAAAATTCCCGCACTGACCTATCGCCCATCTGAACGACTGATAACCACATACAAGGGATCATGAGATTGTAAAGTTTGACTAGAGGTATAAGGAAGACCGACTAGCGATACTGCTAAAAGTACAATTAAGGGGTTGTCATTGTCGTAGAACAGTACTGACACTATTGGATGGAGGATATTATCACAATTTTGTTAGCAATGTCATGGTTTGAATTCCTGGTTTACATGTTGAAAAGGGGATATTTGAACGCAAGAAAATTGATGGATAACACCCATCAAGTCTGTAAACCACAATAAAAACAAGGGCTCGGTCACCATATACCCGAATAGTAGAAATATAAAACTGATTCGCCCGTCGTCGAGCGAGAAATAACCTAACTACCCATCAGCCGCCGCTACCGCCACGCCAGTAACAAAGAAAACAAACGAAAATGCATGGCGAGACCACATGCCATGCGCTGAGGACGCATGGCATGTGGCGCCCTCCGCTAGTATCACAAACCCTTTCGTTGAAGGGTTTGTGATACTAGCGGGGGTANTTTTTTTTTTGTCACGCAAACCCCCCAGTTCGATGTAGGGTTTTATGTTTGGCACGGGCTCCGCCCGCGCCAAACATACAAAACCCTAAATCGAACTGGGGGGTTTGCTTGACAAAAAAAAAAAAAACAAAGCGGTCATCGCTCCCTCGCGATTCTCGCGTGGGAGCAATGTCCGCATGCAGGATTTTTTCATGCTCGCCCGTCGACGCATGCCGCGAGCGAGCATGATTTTCGACTGGGCTTTTGAGTATTTTTTTTGCTACTACCGGGCGGATCAGAGTCACACTTTGTGTTTTATGGGTATCTGAGTATTTTCACCCTAAAAACAACTCAAATGTCTGCACGATACAATGGTCTAGAGGACTTGTCCAATAAGTGACCGCATCCTTGGACAAGATTTCTTGCACCAACATAATCCATAGCTAGTAACAGAGCTGTTGACGTAAGCATAATCGGAGTAAAGCAAAACCTGCCTCTGATTGAGTGATCCATGACAGTGGCAGTTACGGGAAGCAGCAGATGAGGAAGCAAAAGGTGAGCTGCAACAATCTAAATGCATGCAACTGACAGCGCTAGATGTGGCCAAATGGTATGTGCAACGCAGAGAAAAAGTGTGGCTTATCCACATGGATCCAGGGGTTGCAGAGGAGATTGCAGCGGTGGACAAGAGTACCTCAACTTTTTCGGCTTCGACACTTGACAAGTGCAGAGTTGTTCTGAAGGAGTTTGCATCCCTCGTCGAGGAGTCTGAATGGATTTTGTTGGATGAGATATCTCGAGAGTTCACTCCACACTGCAACATCAATCACCAGATAGGCCTAAAGCTAAGTTATAGACCACGAGCTGACAGAGCTAAAAAACCAGCTGGATGAGATCTTCTATCGGGGATCCATTATGTAACACTGAACGAAACGTAGTTTGTTCAAAGGATGAGGTGTGGAGTGGTAGGCGATTCGAGGAGTTAGGAAAAATGGATCACTTGTACTAAGTAGTGAGTGTAATTTGATGACAAGTGTAGAGCATTTTGTGCACATATGTACAATGCCAATAATCACAATGGTGCATATGGTGGGTCCCCGGCGCTTCAGCCGAGCGATGCGTGCAAGGTCTCATCATGAGTGGTCGCCTCAAGAAGCTCCGCCGAGAATTTGGGAAGCTTTGAGAATGTCAAGGCACAGTTTATAAATGTCCAACGCTGTCAATATTGATATGGTTTGCAAAATTTATGCCAACCATTTTAGAAGGTGGCCATAGCTATAAGGATGCACACAGGTCCTGGGCTCCATATGAACTAACCATAATTCTGCATCCATATTCAGATTTGAGGTTCCAGATCCAGGATTGCAGATCCGGCTTGTATCTCCTGATCCTGATCCGGATCCAAGGGCAGGTGGAGGGGGGGGGGGAGGGGGGCGGGTTTGGGGGCTAAAAAACCTGACTAGACGTCCGGCTCAAGTCATCCGTGGAGACCACTAATTTACACATTTGGATTCGTAGAGATTAACATGCATGCTTATGTTTGGAACGGCAAACATTTCTGCGACACGTCCGCATGGTTGACACATGCATCATGCATGTCAACCGCGTGAAACCTGTCAAAAGCCAGCCTGGAGTTCTTTGTGCATCCTTTATTGGTCTTGTATCTTCTGAACTGCAGACAGACCATCCACGTGTAGCCGCACAATATCATGAGCACCATCGACGGTCGTTTATGAATTAGGCATAGACAGCCGTTGATGGACTTCGTCGCATCGTTGGTGATCCCCAACGGTGCAACCCGTGCGTGGCGCTTGCACTGCCCCGCCTTTTACAAGCACGACACCTTGATGTCATCCTTTGTGTTTGACATCCAGCAACTCTGTTTCATGTTACTAGCCATCATGGCCGAAGACGATACCCATCCCACTGATGAGGACTAAGTGCTCAACGAGAAAGACGACGAGGAGCAAGAAGGAAGACGAGGGTGTCGTCAGTGACAATTACAAATTACGGGGAGAAGACTTCCTCATCCGGGGGTCCTTCAAGAAACTAAGTTTCGGTCCAACCACGCGTGGCATGTGCTTACATTGCACAAACAACCCAGGCACACCAATCTCCCTCTCAGCCAAGAACAACACCACTGGTGCTCTCTGGAAGCATGTGCACTGCACACACCGAGATACATGGTGGTAGCTAAAAGCCCTTGTTGCTGTCTACAAGATCCAGGAGGTGAGAAGTGCGGTTGCAGGTGCTGATGGCAGTGATGCAGCAGCTGCTGAAGACTTGCCAATTTTGCATGATGTGACGGGGGTCAGCTACATCTTTAATAAGAAAAATCTTCACCACGTGCTGTGGAGCATGTCTTGGACACAACCTGTCATTTTTGTCCATGGAGAACTCCTGGCTTGCCAAGGCTTTCGTGCACACCAACCACGCAGCAGCCATTCCTGGTTGCACGACCATCGCCCGCAACATCTGCGTCGGTGCCAAAGCGTTCCGTTAGCGCATCAAGAAGCAGCTGGCAGCAGTCACATCGCCAATCTCCTTTACGAACAACGGCTGTAAATCCTGCAACAACGTCAAGTACCTAGGTGTGACAACACACTAGATTGACACCAACTACAACATCCACAACATTATCCTCCCCTTCCCGGCCACCAAGTGTGGGCCTACAGCCGACAACCTCTTCCACCTGCTGAAAGCCGCTCTACAACAGTGGGAACTCTGGGATAGAGTCTACTATCTCACCACGAGCAACAAGAGTGCCAACGACTCCCTTGTCGACAACCACATGGTCCCAAAAAATGACACCTCCAACAAGGCTAGGCACATTAGGTTCCTTGGCCATGTAATGAACCTTATTGTGGGAGACTTGTTGAAGCAGCCACACGTGATGGCCACCATTCAGAAGGTCAGGGATATTGCTATGATTGTGACACAGACACTAACACATGAAGAGTCTTTGTAACAAGTCGTTCAAGCATCAGGGCTGACATATACGTTCCTCAACCTAGACACACAGACAATGTGGAACAACGCTTTGGACATATGTGAAGGTGTGATTGATGTGCCGTCTGTCCTTGAAGCGTATTTGGAACTTTATGTCAGGGATGGTGCGCATCTCCAGCTGACGTTTGAGGACTGGGAGCTGATTGCGCCCGTCACTATCATCGTGAAGCCGTACAAGGGCTTCACAAATGACATATCCGGGTCCTTGCATCCCACCCTCTCCTTTGTCGTCTCCTTCTACTCTTCCCTCCTTGACAAGATACAGAGTTAGGTCATCAAAGCCATGACAGCACAGCGCAAGAGTAGGCACCGAGGACAATCGGTGCAAGGAGCAGCTATTGGTGGAGCTCAATGAGGGTGTGATTTCCAGCATCTCCAAGCTGGAAATGCACACAAAGTTGTACACCGACCACCACGTGTTGTCAACTGCCATCGACCCTCAGTCCTGCCTATGTTTCTACACAAACGTGCGTCCCAAGCTTGGCATCACCAACCCAGCAGAGCTACACGTGAAGGTGGTGGAGCTGTTTAGGCCCTACTACTTGCGGGTGGAGATTTGCAAGGCTACAGAGGAGGGTGCCGCAACCCTGGCTGCAGCCAGCAGTACCAAAGGTCTCGGTGCTGGCCCCGGGAGGAACCGCACAGAATTTTCTGCTACACCATCGACAACTACAGCAAATCTAGCTTCAGGTAAACCCTGACTCTGTTTAGTCATTTGTGAAACAACGCTTCTGTCATTTGTTCCCTAGACTAACTTAAATTATCTTTGTACTGTAGCACTGAAGACAACACCCCCCACGGCCAGCAGCCCGCAGCCACGTTGCTACTCAAGAAACCAGTCGGAGCCGGGCATCATGGAGGCTTTACTAGAAGATGCAGGCACTGACATGTTTGTGTAGCCAACAATAGTAACCACCTCACAGGCTGTACCCTCCAGTTTGAAGGTGGAGGTGGATACTTGGGCGAAGGATGAGAAGAAGCCACAGAAGTGCAAGATCTTGATGTTCCTGTGCAAGTACAAGAAGAAGTATCCCACTTTCCACCATGCAGCACTGGATCACCTCGTACTTCCAGCCACTAGCACTCCCTTAGAACGGCTTTTCTCTCTAGGCTGCCACATCATCACTGAGTTCAGGCAGTCTCTATTAGACCTCAAAATGGAGGACCTCATGCTGCTGAAGTCATGGATAAACAATCCAACTCTTGCAAACTTCCCCGTACCACCTATTGGAGAGGTAGCACCAGGGGATGAGGGGGTAGCACCATGGGTGAACGCAGGTCGTTGTGGTCATCTAGCTCTTGAGGAAAATCTGGAAAGAGAGGGTGAAGATGAGGGTGCAGATGGGGGGGGAAGGCGAGGGTACAGTTGAAAGTGAGGAGGAGGGAATAGCTTAACATGCTAAGATTTAGACTCAGCATTAGGAACATGATGAAATGTTGAAGAAAAATCATTGGGAAGTTATTGTTTGTGCTTCCATGAAAAAACCCCTCCAAACTCCTCAACGAGGGATGCTAACTCCTTCGTTGTGGAGGCTGCGCTGAAAGACGGTGGGGCCGACATGTTTGCAGAACCAGAGGCCCTCGCACAGGTGCAGACTGCTCCCTCCACTCTGGAGGTAGAGGTGGAAAACCGGGTCAAGGACGAGAAGAAACCATGGAAGTGCAATATCCTGCACTACCTGTGCAAGTACAAGATGAAGTATCCTATTTCCCACCTCGCGGACCTTGACCACCTTGCAGTCCCACCGACCAGCACTCCATCGGAGCGTCTATTCTCCCTTGGATGCCACATCATCACCAAATTCCGTGAGTCACTCGTCGACCTCACAGTGGAGAACCAGATGCTCCTAAAGGCATGGACTAATGACTCTACTTTGCTGAAATTCCCGGTCGCACCGACTGGGAAGGTTGCCCCAGAATTAGAGGCCTAAGAAGCTTGGGTCAATGAACGTCATCGTGCAGGTCCTGCATTTTAGGAGTTGCTGGAAGAAGAAGACGGTGAATATGAGGGGGCAGATGATGGTGCAGATGATGGTGCAGAGGATGGTGCAGGTTGGGTTGCAGATGGGGGGGTGGGTGAGGGAGCACGTATGGATGGGGGTGGGTGGTAAGAATTAGGCTTACCATTAGGGTGGACATGTATGTCACTGATTTTGCACAATGGAAGGTTCAGTGTGTGCTCCATTCCATGACTGTATGCATCTACAACTTTGGCTTAGGCTTACCATTAGAGTTGACTTGTATCTCACTGTTTTTGACAATGTCTCCACATAGTGATTTTTAAATACCGCAGTGCTCCTTGTATTCATTCAAAATAATTATTTTGTATTCACCCATGTTCACCAGCATAATTATGGGATGTTTGGACGAATTTCTCTCATAATTATGAAGCTTGCATTTCCATACACACAAAAATCCCAAAAATCCCACAGACTTCACGCCATTCTAAAGGTGCTCACATTCGGCAAGCGACAACAAGCTCCTGCGCGATCTGGTGCACTCGGACGTGTCGGCGATTGCTTCGCTGACACGTCAGAGTGCACCGACAATTGGGATGCGTCGATTGGACGCAACTCCATTGTGCGCACTCGAATCTTCGAGTTCCCACGCAGCGATCTTTTAGGTAAGCCCCGAGCGGAGAGGGGGCTGAACAGGACCATGGGCGAATTATAAAACCAGGTGGGAAAATGGGGATGACATGGGAGAATCAACACTAAAATTACAAGAGGCTCAAAATTGGGCGAATTCAAGGATCACATAATTCGTTTCGAAAAAGAGAAAGAATATAAGAATCACTACGGTAATGCATGTAAGAATAACAAGTGTTGGAACACACATACTCAAAATAGTGGATCCGTATCCTGGAACCAAAGATCCGGATCCAGGATCCGTGAATCCAAGGATCCATGGATATCAGGACCCTCACCCCGGTTCCGGATCCAGTCTGTGGATCTGTCCTGCGGATCCGGATCCATCTCAAGATCCACGGATTGGAACCGACTGGGCCGTCGGCACTCTTCCATTAATCGCAAAAGTCACCGTTGTTGTCTAGTTTTCCTGAAGAGGCAAATCAAACGTGTGTTGTTCGGGTGTTGCTGATGTCCATCATTGTTGTCTTTGCCGGTCTCTATTGCTTGAAGTCGGGTACGCTCGCTCTGCTCACCGTTGTCATTGGGATGTTTGCAAATTTCTGACCGATGGAGATACGCTGAAGACTCGTGTGTGGTTTTCTCCTTGCAGTTCATGCGTCCACTACCCCTCAAGCACCGCTGCACTCTGATACCAAGTGTTACACCAATTTGAGTGAAGGTGGTTAACAGGGATGAGGTGTGGAGCAATAGATGATTTGAGGAATTAGGACAACTGGATGATGTGTATTAAGTAATAAGTGTACATTGATAACAAGTTTCAAGCAAGTTGAGTATGTACCGTACTGAACCTTGACTTCATGCATTTTTTAATCGAGTTATCATGTTAATTATATTCACTGAAAATTAAACCCCTTGGGAATTTTTGGGTGCTCGCCTAACCCAGGAACCCCGGATACTGCTGGAACTCATATTCACTGCCTGTTTAGGTCCCGATACCCTCCCATTTTCAAAGTTCCAAACTTCAAAACCTAACGCCAATCTTATAAGTCGTAGACCGTGGGTGGCTATCTGACTGCCATCAGTTCATGTCATTGCGACCTCACTCTGAAGACAACACGAGGTGAACTCTTACCTTTTTCCTCTTTTGAACTTCAGAAAACATATACTCAAGAGGGCAACTTGTGAATGTTTGATGGAGAATTGCTATGTGTTATGGGTTTGCAAAACAATCGAAGCATATAATCATTTCAGATGTGATTCACCCAAGTTATCAACCCATTGTTCAAGAACACGAGGACGTACTAAAATAATAATTTTGCACGAGTGTGGGGTGCAGTACAATACATACAATCACAATGGGAGATATGTTGGGTCCTTGGTGCTCGAGCCGAGTGACACGTATGAGGTCGTGCCATGAGTGGTCGCTTTGCGAATTTCCGCCATGAAGTCTGGGGGCTTCAAGAATACCAATGTGCCGTTTTATAAAAGTCCATTCCCGTCCAGAATTCGGCCAAACACTGTCAAAATATCGACATGGTTCATAAGCTCTCTGGTCACAATTTTCAGAACCTTCAGGAACGGAATACCAGAGGTTAGGGAAGATGGCTGAAATTCCCTTAGCCGAACGGCGAAGAAATCCTGAGGTCGACACGTGGTGGGCCATGATTGCATGGATGGGAATACCCACATGCAGAGTTTAGGGACGCGTGTACATCAGGGAAGTAACGAATAAGGCCATCCACATCACCCTTCGCCACACCTGCACATTTTGCAGAAAATAGAACTCGTGAGATGCGGATGTGAGCGGACTACTGGACGATGGAAATTACCATCGAGAATCGCTATCCCCTTCCACGAGCTGACTTTGGAGCAAGTTTTTTTCATGAAATCACCTTACGTAACGGTTTTCATCAGATCTCACTATCTGATGATGACATAAAGAAAATGGGTTTTTGCATCAGATACATCCACTTGAAGCTTACGGTTATGCCGTTTGGACTCACAAATATCTCACAACATTTTTTTATGTCATGAATAATATTTGTTGGCTGTGCCTCGATTACGTTGCTGTCATATATCTTGATGACATCCTCGTGCACATCCGCACCCCATACAAGCACTATATACATTGCCTAAAAGTTCTCACAAGTTTACAAAGGGATGAATTTTACAAGAAAAAACTCTCAAAGTGAGACTTCGGTTGATGATCGATCGAGTTTTTAGGTCACATTGCTGGTGGCAGACAGATAGCCATGGACCCAAAGAAAATGGAGGCAGTCGTCTATTGGCCGACGCTGACCAACGTTTGGAACATGTAAGTAATTTTGCTATTCACCAACTACTACCCGTGATTTGTGAAGGACTATGCCTACATGTCAATGTCCTTTTCTGACCCCACTCATAGAACTTCCGAGTGCGTCTATCTCATTGAGGAATGCTCAAACCTTTGTACTAGCCTTACAATTGGTGGATCCAATGGTAGATTACATCATTACCACTGCTGCGTTCAATCAAGCAGTCAGACTTGTTCTCCTCTAAGACACTGGCGGTAGAGAAAATATTGTCATGTATATGTTATGAAAACTACGTGGGTCAAATCTGAACCACGTAATGCATGAGAATGAAGAGTTGATGGTCGTACAACCATTCGAAACATGGTGGTGCTGTTTGGAATGCCAACGGTGTATTAACCACCGTCCGTATTAACCACCACACTCTCAAATATCTCAAGACACAGCCAAATGTGAGGCATTGAAAAACTCGATGGATGGAGTTCCTTGAGTCCAACTTTGACTGTGACATGGAGGAACGACCTAGAAGAAGAAATCCAGTGGATGCTCTGGGAAGACAACCACACTTAATGGCCGAGATGAGGATGTTACTCATCGAATGAGGCCTTTGCCTTACGAGGTTGTTCACAAAGGGTTACAACAAATTTGGGGGGTATGACAAAACCAGGTTCCGGTTTGACAATCCCGAATGATGACGCCGATTTACTCGCCAAGTCATTCCACCATTGCACGAGGAGTCACGAAGGATGTTATTGGAGAAGTACCGTGACAACGATCCCGGTGGACACTTGGGTGAGGGCAAGATGCTCAAGAAGCTGGCAAAGCAATACTAAAAGGACCATATGTAGAAAAATGTGCTTCTATTCTACACATTATGCGGCACTTGTCAACGGCAAGAATCTCACTGCTCAAGGCCAACACAATTGCTCCAACCTCTCCCTGTTCCAACAGAGTAGTACATTGACATCAGCATGGACTTTATGACAAGACCACTGGCCATTCCGGGGGGGTATGACACCATCCTTGTGGTAGTGAAGAGAAATTCTAAAATGTCACATTTCATTCTGACGACATCCACTGTTGCCAATAAAGAAATAGCACGTGTTTTTATAAATCACATCATGTGGTTACATGGCTTGCCAAGTACCATCACCGCCTACAGAGACAACTGTATTAATAGCCGTCTTGGGCGCGGACTGCCGACACGTTATAGCAATCAGATCCAACTATCAACAATGTTCCACACTTGAAGTGAACGGCAACCCGAGTGGACCAATAAGATGCTTGAACAACTTCTCCATGTTTTATTCAAGCTTCATGGAACTGATTGGAAGGAAGAATCACCATCCTCCAGACTCGCATTCAACTTGGTGACTTCCACCGCAACGAGTAAGATACCATTTATGTTGTTCGATGGAAAGCTCCCTGCAACACAACATGAATTTAGAGCTAGGGTAAACTTTAGGCCATTGACATCCATCACCACAATTTCTCCAAAGTCTAGGAGGAAATGTACCAGAACCTTGCGAAGACGAAGACAACGATGAAGCGAGCAACAGGCCAACATTACAGCGATGACATCTGTAGCAATGTTGATCACGTCCTACTCAACTGGATAAACACCACATTGTACAAAAATGACTTTGCAAAAATCAAACCCTGATTTTGGGATCATTTGAGATCGAGTGAATGTAAACCCCAATCATCACTATAATTTTCCTACGTGAAAACTTAGTGATTCATCTGGTCTTCCGTGTAAGCAAACTCAGACATTATTGGGATACCAACGAGAGATCCCCCGGCAAAAATAATACTCCTAACCTCCCATTCAGGTGTACAGAGACACGGAGAACGTGGTCGAGGATATTGTCACACACGGATGTTGTGGTAAAATGATTGAGTATCTCGTCATGTGGCATGGCTACAATGCTACACACAATATTTGGGAGCCCTGTGACAACCTCATATATGTCGATCATCTTATTGATGGCTAATAAAGGCATCACCGGCCTACGTCTACTAACAAACAGGGACGTTGCGGCTAAAATGGGAGGAAAGTATTATGTTACCCTACTGATCTTGAATTTTGATTTTTTCAAAATTACTAGTTATGTTTTCTTGAATTTCGTTCATGATTTTTTGTGATAAAGTTATCTAGGTGGTTCCTATACATTCGTTGAATGAAAAGAAGATGTTCTTTAAAATCGGGGTCAAACGCGTTCGACCCCGGGAAAGGACCGGAAACAACCTCGCTTGACTTGTGCGGCTGCATGAAATCACGCAAAACTGCACAACATTGTGCGCATCGCACCAATCTCGCGTCAGTACCGGCAGTGCTGACAGCACCGACAGTGCTGACAGCAATGCCACCACATTGTTACGGCCATCTGCGAGGAGGTGAACGGGATCCGAGTGACTTTTAAAATTATTCGAGTAAAAAACCTGGGACAACTCGTAATTTCCACAACTTCCATTTAGAAGTAACTATTTAGGTGGTACCTAATCAATTCGACTAAGAAACATTTTCGTTGAAAAAACTACTCCAAAAAATGTTTAGAATCGAAATTCAAGATCAGTAGGGTATAGACGTACATGAGTATCTAAACTGTGCAATTGTCATTTTTTTCGCTAAATTTGTGCCCCACTATGCGTCCATCAATGCCCTTGGCCGATCGGACGAGGACATTTTAGCCACCTGTCCCGACCTCTGGCGTTCCGTTCCCAATGGTTGACATATTCGACCACTTTCTGGAATTGTTGGCAAAACTGTCAAAAACCATATCAAAGCTTTGATACTCATCGGTCGGAACTTGATGGTGCTAAACTTTTACAAATACACACCTTTATATTCTCCAAGCCATCTGATTCCACAATTGAGTTTTTTTTTTTACCCGCCACTCTGGGTGCAGCATTGCATGCGTCCCTTGACTCGAGCATCCAAGACCCAACATATACCTCAATTTGCTTCTCGCTATTATAGAAATGTGCTTGGAATGTCTAAAAAATTTCATCAAAGTACACTTACGGCTATGCAAAAAGCCTCAAATTATCTTTTGTTCCGTGCCTCATCCATATAAACCATCAATATTTTGCTCGGTGTAACATATAGCACTATGTAAAATTGAAAAGGAGAGTATCAAAATATCGATACGATTCGTAATACATGCCATGGACACGTCCGGGCAGTTTGTCAGAGTGTCCTTGGCCGAACGACATAAAAATCCAAATGTCGATGCGCACTAGGCCATGAACATCCGGACACAAGCACCCAAGCACAAAATAGAGGGACTTGTGTATGCAAGGAACGTGGTACTTCCTCTCCTTTTAGCCACGAAAGTCCACCGCTTTGTAAAGCCTGTAGCAAGTGGAAGGTAGCGAGTAAGAGAGCACAAGGATTAGAGAGAGAGAGAGAGAGAGAGAGAGAGAGAGAGAGAGAGAGAGAGAGAGAGAGAGAGAGAGAGAGAGAGAGAGAGAGAGACCAATACCATGGATTTGTTGAAGCTCACATTAAGGTGGAAAGGGTGTTGAGCGGTGGCGTAGGGGGAAGTTTTAGCATGGCGAGCGAGTCGCACCTGTTCCATGACGCACGAGCTGTGGTTGCCACCATCTTGGGGTTTGATCTAACCCTCTCAGAATTAACAGTGAGTTGTTAACGCCGAAGAAACCCGGTATCATGATCCCGCACAATTAGCACCCGGCAACTAACTTGATGCAACCACATAACAAACCAGGCATGCATGAAAATCCACATATCCCAAACTGTATGTGGACATTCCACCAAGGTTGCGAGCAACTAACAAAGGATCATACGTTAGAAATGAGGTGAGTAATTTGCCGGTCCATTGGCACAAGATCATGGTTACATGAATGGAGGACACATTAACAGTAGAGCATGGAAGGTGTCCCTCATGCTTCAGTGTGTTTTCATCAGAAACACCTCAATGTGTGGTGTAGTCAGGTTATTTCAATCTCATGTATAGATGAGTGAGTCCAGGGAACAGTGGTAAACTTATCTGAAATTCAGTACTTCATGTTGACATGGTGTGCCCCTTGCCATGAGTGTCGTTGATCGTACTCCCTGGTTCGACCACTGAGGAGTAGTCAAACACCTGAATTGACTTTAGATTTTGATTCTTCGGTCTTTTCCATGCAAGATCGAGCTTTGAATCGTTGATTATTTAGAAAGTTAGCCTAGCCTAGAGTTCGGGTGTTGGGCGGATGGAATCTGGTACCTGCGATGGGTGGCGGGATAATCCACCGCCACTGATCCCAGTTCATCTCCAACGAGCTCCAAATGCACCAGGGGCACAAATGAAGTAACCAGAGGAACCTCCTTGACCAAGGTGAACTGCTCTTTGACTTCTGGACGAGGATAGGCGCTCCGACCAGTCATCATCGAAGTGCCTCCCGTTGCCTATTGTGCAAGGCAAGGTGGACGCTCCACCAAGGGTTACTTCAACGGCCGTAACAGGGCCTCTACTGCTCTGATTTGGACGTGCTTGGATGCATTGGAAAACTTAGATCACGGGCTATAAGGATCTGATGTAATCTCACTATGTTTACTAACAAAAACGTGTCTCAATTCAGTTCTACTGAATGCAACGTGTTCTGTCCACTCATATATGTGATCCTTGTGCTCCACACTCTTCACCATTCATGTCCATTGGTTGTCCCAAACATTGGTATTGTGCATCAGTGAGGGCTAGGAATTCTTGAGGGTGTCTCCAAACCCACTAGTACCAACAGAGGGTTATGGGCCCATGTGCCTAGAAGGACCCTGGCTCCACAACTTTCATGCTACCGCCATGCGCCATGGCAACGACCGAGCAAGAGAGCATCGGCGCCGTCTCGAATTTGAACGGAAACACCTTCCCCTTTTGGAGGTGGCAGTTTGAGTTCTATCTCGATGACAAAGGCTTGCCTGAGCTGGTCAACGGTAAAGAAACCGTCCCGCCGGATACCGCGATGCCAGAGGAAGTGGACAAGTACAAGAAGCGCAATAAGAAGCGAAGGCGCTTGTCTTGTTGGTGTTAGCGCTGGCTCCAACGCATCGTTCACTCATTCAAAGATGCACGGAGGCCAAGGAGGCCTGGAAGAATCTCTACACCATCTACTAGTCCACCAACCTTGTTAACCAGCTATTCGTCTTCAAGAAGATCGTCACCCTCCGAGCCAACATCACGGAGATCCTGCAGCAGATCGAGTCCCTTACTACCAAGTGCGTAGCCACCGGGTGGAAGGTCGACCCTCAGCTGCAAGCAATGATCCTCCTCCTGGCCTTGCCGGACAGTTGGAGTTCCATGATCACCATCGTTGGCGGCTGGTCTGCCGATGAGCTCAAGGACCCAAAGGTGGCTGAGTACGTCTGCAATGAATGGATACAGTGTGGTAGGAGAGAGTGTGGGGCGACATCGAGTTATGCCTATGCCGTCCATCCTCAAAGTAGAGGGAGAGGCAAGAAGGGAAAGGGTGCCAAGCAGGGCATCAAGAAAGGTGACAAGGAGGGAAAGTGCTACGTTTGTGGCAAAGAAGGCCTCTATGCACGCAACTGTCCCAACAGGAAGTCGGACAAGCCAGGGAAGGCTGGAAGGAAGGACGACCAGGCAATGATGGCGTAAGAGTCTGCCAACTTGAAAGACCCGGGAGTCTCCTTGATTGACTCCGGATTGGACCGCCATACGCAATACAAACGGGCGACATACGTCACCTATGGTGCCTCGGAGCGGCGCATGACGATGGCCAATGGCAGAACAGAGTTGGCTGCCGGTGAAGGCAACGTTCGCATCGAGGTGGATATGGACAGGGACGCTGTCATGAGCACAATTCACGGTGTGCTCTACATGCCCAACTCTAAGAAAAATGTGTTTTCAGTGAGCTGCCTTACGGAAAAGGGGCTCGAGGTGCTCTTCAACAAGAAGGAGGCCATCATCCGGAGGGAGGGGGATGGTGAGGAAAGCAAGAGGATGACTTGTATCTGTTCCGTGCAAAGATCCTTGGCAGTTGGGCGGGGTCCGACGTCACCTACCTCGCAAAGAAGGATGATGGGGGCCTGGATCTATGACACCGCCACTTATGTCACATCGCTCCCTCAACCGTGAGGCACATGGAAAATAAGGAAGTGTGTGGAGTCTAGAGGTCAAGAGCCTCAGTGCAGCCAAGAATATCGTGTACGAACAGTGCATGGTCGCCAAAGCGACACGGCATCTGTTTGATGGAAAAGGAACATGCACAGCGGCAAAGTTGGAGGTGGTACACACTAATGTGTGTGGACCATTCGAGAGCTACTCGAACTTGCTACTTCGTGAACTGCATCGAAGATCACAGCCGTAACCTCTACCTCTATATCATCAAGAGGAAGAGCGATGTCTTGCTGTGCATGCAGGAGTTTGTGGCAGTAGTGGAGCGACAAACGGAGTTCAAGGTGAAGGCGTTCCGGAGCGACAATGGCGGAGAGTACGAGCACTGTGCAGCATGGATGAAGAGCAGAGGATAGCGTGGAAAAAAACTATGCCACATTCTCTGCAGCAGAACAACATCGGCGAGAGGGCAAACTGCACCATCCTCAACATGGTCCGGTCCATGTTGAGCGATGCCGGCCTCGTGCAGCGGTACTAGGGCGGAGCGGCACGGACAGCGGTGTAAATCATGAACCTGACGCCAACAAAGCCACTAAAAGACGTGGAATCCAAGGTGTGGAAGACGCCAAAAGAGGTGTGGAGCAGGAGGAAGCCAACTGTGGCTCACATCCGCACGTTTGCTTGCGTTGCACATGATTTTGTGTAGGCACGGCAGGGGCAGGGCAAGATGGACCCATGGACTCAACTGTGCATCTTCATCGGATACGAGAGCGGGAGCAAGGCGTACTAGCTCCTTGACGTGGAAGTAACAGATCGTGAAGGGTCATGATGTCATGTTCATCGAGGACAANCATTTGACGGACAAGTATGAGGGTCTCTCCAAGTGTGGGGAGTGGCTGCCACTCCTCGAGGGGGATACACTGGAGGACGCAAAAGAGGGTGACGTCCGAGCAGCTCCAGCCGGCGAGAACCATCCGGGAGATGGGGGAGCAACTGATCTACATTCAGCCGAGTCAGACAATGAGTCCAAAGCGCCGGCAGCAGTGGAGCTGAACGAGGAGGTAGGGAGTGAGCCCGTATCTCCACGGTCCCCGAGAGAGGGGAAGAAGGCCAGAGGTGCAAGTGGCATCGCAAGAGGGTAGCAGAAGTAGCGGCACCAGCAGCCGCAACCTCAATAGCAGCAGCCTCGGAGAAGCGGACGTGCAAGGAGGACGGCAAAATGGTTCGATGTCACAAAGGACATCTGGACTGGGTTCGCTTGAGCATTCTTTGCGCAAGAGGAGCCCGAGACCGTCAAGGAGGCATTGCAGCGGAAGGATGGGGCTGAGTGGGAGGAAGCTATAAAATATGAGCTCGCCTCTCATGAAGAGAACGGTACTTGGAAGCTGATCGACAGGCCGGTGGGCACAAAAATCATCGGCTCCAAGTGGATCTTCAAGAAGAAGCTCACCAACGAGGGGAAGGTCGAGCAGCATAAGGCACGGCTGGAGGCAAAGGGGTACACCCAACGGAAGGGTGAATACTACGACAAGACCTAAGCACCGGTGGTGAAGTTTGCCTTCATCCGTTCCATCCCCTGGTGGCTACGACACACGACTATGAAATCCACCAAATGGATGTGAAAACCGCATTCCTGTATGGTGACCTGGACAAGGAGGTCCTCATGGAGGTGCCGGGGGGAGTAGACGTTTTGCTGGGAAAGGTGTACCGGCTTTGCAAGGCGCTCTATGGGCTGAAGCAAGCGCCACTCATGTGGTACCTGAAAATGGACGGCTTCATGGCCGAGCTTGGCTTCAAGTGCTATGAAGCGGATCAGAGCGCGTACATGTAGAAGCAGCTAGAGTTACACCAGATCATGGTCCTTTATGTGGATGATCTTACCCTCGTGTCATCGGACATGGAGGAGTTGGTTAACCTGAAGCGGCAGCTGGACGGTCGGTTCAAAATGACCGACGTGGACGAGCTCAAGTATTATCTCGGCGTCGCCATCAAGAGGGACGGCAAGGCACGCACGCTGGAGATGGGACAGGCAAAGTACGTGCAAGAGGTACTCCGCCGCTACAACATGGAGGAGTGTAACCCCATCGGCACACCCATGAGCACCACATGTGAGCTGAACTTGAGCATGGTGCCGACCAAGGACGAGGAGAAGGAGGAGATGGCAGGTGTGCCGCTGCAGTCCGTAGTGGGGAGCATCATGTACGCCATGGAGGCAACGCGGCCCGGCCTGGCCTCGCGGAAGGCCAAGTGAGCCACTGTGTTGCTGACCCCGGGCCGCTGCATTGGCAAGCGGTGAAGCAGATCCTCCGCTATCTCAAGGCGAAAAAACAATCGCGGCTCGTGTTTGGAGGGGGAGCACGTGACAACTCCCTTGAGTTCGTCGGCTACTTCGATGCTCACTGGGCTGGTGATGTGGATGACAGAAAATCATTTTCGGGGTACGTGTTCGTGCTTGGAGGTATAACAATTTCATGGACAAGCAGGAAGTAGGACTGTGTGGCACTTTCTAGCACCGAAGCGGAGTACATCCCGCTCTCAGAAGCCACAAAGGAGGCAGTATGCCTACGGTGGCTGTTGAAGGATATAGGGGTGTCACAAAGGAAGCCAACGGTACTCAATGTGGACAACATGAGTGCCATCAGCCTCACCCAGAATTCTGTGCTGCACAGGAGGACCAAGCACATTGAGATCCGGCATCACTATGTGTGGGGCTTTGTGGCGAAGGGAGATGCGACTATTATACATTGTGGCGCTAAGCGCATGCTCGCCGATGCCATGATCGAGGCACAGTCCAAGGACAGGCACGATGCGAGCTGTATGGAGCTTGGTCTGAGCTGCGAGGTTTTAAATGCTACAGGTTCCAAGGATAGGGCATCAAGGCTGCGGTGTAAGGGGGAGATTGTTGACATGGTGTGCCCCTTGCCATGAGTGCCGTTGATTGTGTTCCCTGGTTTGACCCTTGGGGAGTGGTAAAACATCTGATCTGAATTTAGATTTCCGTTCCTTGGATTTTTCTATGCAAGATAGAGCTTTGAATCGCTCGATTTGAGTGAGTATTCAGAATGTTAGCCTAGCCCAAAGTTCGGGTGTTGGGCAGGTGGAATCTGGTACCTGCCATGAGGAGCGGGATAATCCACCGCCATTGATCCGAGTTCGTCTCAAACGAGCTCCAAATGCACCAAGGGCATGAATGAAGTAACCAGAGGGGCCTCCTTGACCAGGGTGAACTGCTCTTTGACTTCTGGGTGAGGAAAGGCGCTCCGACAAGTCATTGTCGAAGTGCCTCCCATTACCTAGCGTGCAAGGCAAGGTGGGTGGCTCCACCAAGTGTTACTTCGACGGCCATAGCATGGGCTCTACTGCTCTGATTTGGGCGTGCTTGGATACATTGAAAAGCTTAGATCACAGGCTACATGTTGTGATTCAGCTCTTCTGAATGCGACGTGTTATTCCCACTCATATCCATGATCCTTGTGCTCCACACTCTTCACCATTGATGTCTATTGGCTGCCCCAAACATTGGTAGTGTGCATCAGTGAGGGCTAGGCATCCTTGAGGGTGTCTCCACACCCACTAGTGCCAACACTTCATATCAATACCAATACCCTCCCCTGGCAGGCAGACAAGCAAACATGACTCACACCATATTAAAACACATGTGCACAGATAAATTCCCTATAGATTTATGATTTTGTTATTGAATAATGATTAGAGAAGAGAAAAATCAATAATGTGGTTACAAGAAGAAAAACTATCAGTTATCTTTTACCTGTTACTATCTGTTATCTTTTAATAATTATTTTCAGTTTCATTTTTTTAAGACGTTGGCTCTGTGAGGTATAATTCTTCATGTTTGAAGCCAGTTTGAGTGGGATTCAAGGACACGCAAGTAAAAAAACATATTGTTGACATCACAGTGTAACCTCCTCCCTTAGAAATTGATAAACAAAATTCAAAACCAGACTATAAATACGAGTAAGAGATTACTGGAAGTCATAAACTCATTCTTGAATACAATACACAAATGTCGAGGCACAATTTTATGAAAGTCTAAAGTTATTGACAATTCAACGGAACAATGTCAAAACATCGATGCGGTTCGTGATACTTCTGTACACCCTTATAGATTGTGGTCCAAATTGTTGGAACCTTCCAAATCGGGACATCAGATTTTGGGACAGGTGGCCAGAATTCCCTCGGTCGAACGACGTTAAAATACTAAGGTGGACGCATTCTGGACCATGAATGCAAGGAAAAACTGCCCACTCATGGATTTTATGGACTCGAGTACATCTGGAAAGTACCACTTCTCACCTTTTTACTCGCGACTTCTTGGCGCATAAGCAGACATAGTCCGATGACTGTGGTAGTCGCTGTCGATCAGATGATCAACATCTCAGAGATTTTCGTATGGCTCCCGACTGTTCCGCACGGCATCATTACCATGCCTCTTGACTAGATACTCGGCTCATTCTCCACAGCGTCGATGTCTGAGGATATCTTTAATCACGTACCCCGTCCATTTGAATAGGAGGTGGATGAGCAATGTCTCTACCAGGGAAGTTCATGCTGGAATCTCGGTAGTGCTTGAGCTTGTTGATGTGGAATACAGGGTAGATTGCCATATTTTCAGGTACCCTACTGCTCATTGAATTCGACGTTTAACTTTAATCTATTGTAGTGTCCTTTAATTCTGACGACGTTCAATTATATTCCGTGTTCTGTTAAATATGTCGAGTGGACTAGGGAGGGTGTCTTGAATTTGATGACCCGTCAAGTTTAGTTCCATGATGGATATTGAATTAGATGTGCAGAGTGCGAAGTGCAACATGTAGCAAACACTACACGTCGCACTCTGCACTTTGCACCAGCGCACTGCACGCACAATTAAAAACAGGTGTCACATGCGGTACGTGTGAAATGTGAAGTACAAGCGCAAATTGGGATGTAGAGATGATGCCATCAATTTACACTCCCCCCCCCCCCACCGTATATGCTTGAATGTCATAAAACAATTGTTTTCCTACTCCTACGTTTGTGCTTTTGAATCTTCAAACTACGCACATTGAATACCTACGCATGTACCTGTTGAATTTCTTGTGTTGTGTTTTCATCATTGACAAAGGTACAAGTACCAAGGAGTTCCCGCAACTCGGATATTAAGATTGCACTTGGTCCCTTAAATTCAAGAGATGTATTTCAAACATATCTCTGTGGTATCTTAAATTCGCCGGCCAGGAAAAATTCCACAAAGTCCAACCAAGGCAAAAATCTTGAATATCAAAATCATCAAGCAGTTGGATAGGAAAGGCGAGCCAAAACAAGGGTTTGCATTTGCTCAACTTCAAACGGCCTCAACCACTTGGGTTGGAGTTTTACAAAATCCCGTCTTTGAAGTTTGATGTCCGTGAATTTGAGTAGGACGCAATTGCCAATGCTCAACACGTCATTGCTGCGATGTCTGTCCACTGATCGCTTCATAGATGCGCATGTCTTTGCGATGATCCATCGTGCTTCTTTTGAAATGCTAGGGAAATCCCGCTGGTGGATTTTGACCGCGGGAATGTTGCTCTGGCTCATAATTCCTGCCGGTGTGGTGAGAATTTTCCCGTAGACAACCCTCCCCCCGTTACAATGGAAGTGGTGGAGTTGTATGCGAGTTCTGGGGTTGGAAGTTTTGCTTGCCAATCATTGCCATTCGACTCACATAAAGTGTGGAGAACTTTTTTGAGCGTCTGATCGGTCCGCTCGGTCTGCCCGTCTTTTTGAGGATGGGATGCCGTCCATGTCTAGATCCGAATGCCATAAAGTTTCATCCATTTGTGCCAAAAACTACTAGTGAGGTGACCGTCCTTCTTGGTGATGATGGTATGTGGCACTCTGTGCAATCGCACGATGTACTTTAGAACCAGACGTACAGTTTCGTCATTTTTTACGTTGGTCATTGTCGGGATGAAGTAAGATATTATTGAAAATATTTCCATCACCATGAGGATGACGTCATATCCCCGGGGAGTGGCAGTTGATCCCGTCACAAATTCTATGCTGATGTGGACCCATGGCTCCATCGGAACATGGAGAGGTTGGAACAATCCTCATGGTCTCTTACGACGATGTTTTTGTTGTTGACAAGTGTCGCACAATCTATAGAAAGCTGCCATGTCGGTCAGCATCTTGTCCCACTACTAATACTTCGTCAGCTTCTTGAGCATCTTGTCATCGTCCAAGTTACCACCTGGTCCGGTGTCATGGCATTCCGCTAATAACATCCGTCGCAACTCCCGGTTTGGCGGCACAACGACTTGGTGAGTGAATTACCGTCACCAGTAGGCGTCAACGAACTAGAATTTGGTCTCTTCCAACCTGCCAAACTCCTCCTAACCCTTTGCGAACAGCCTCGCAAGGTACCGGTCTTTTGTTATGAGCAGTGTAGTGATATGGGTCATCATGCCTGGTTGCCGATAGAGAGCACATGCTAGATTCATTTTTCAAGGTCCGTCTTCGATGTTGTAGTCAAAGTTGCACTGGAGGAACCATCCATCAATTTTGTCAACAGCTTAGATTCAGCTTAGCCTTGAGACGCATGATGGTCGGTAAGGATGATGCATCACCGACATTATAATGAGTACCACCATGTTTCAAAATGCATGCACAACTACAAGCATATCTTTCTCGTCTACCGCATAGTTGACTGTCAGCTCACGTAGATTTTGCAACATGTACATGACGGGATGTCCTCCGTTGCCAGTGTCTCCGGCCCCAATTTCTCAATCCAACACATCGGCGGCCATGAAATAATCCACCATTGGACCTGTCAACTCTAAGGCTCGCGAAGAGTTCAGAGCATTTCTCAAAGAGTTCAACACTTCTTGTTCGCTACCTCCCAATTCCACTCGGTGGTTTTACCAGTGAGATTGGAGGGAGGTACCGACACCCAGACATAGACTTTTACAAATAGGCAATATTAATAAAAAATCCCACTAACACTTCGATATTCCGAGCAGTGGTTGGTGTCAGCCAATCAGCGACTAACTCCATCTTCTTCCACTATATGGTGATCTGTCCGCCGCCAATGATTTGGCCCAAATCTCGATCAAACTCAACCAAAGTCACATCCTGTGAATTTTCCAAACAAGTCTTTGCTTTGTATAACTTCACAGGACTTTTCGTATATGTCCGCTGTGTACCTCTAGGATGCGACCATACACCAAGATGACGTCAAGATACACGACGAAAAATTCATCGAGGTATGGGTGAAAGATGTTCATTGTCGCCATGAATGCTGCAGGGACGTTTATGAGTCCAAATGGCATAACTGTGAACTGGACACGTCCGTATCTTGTGCGGAATGTCGTGTTCTTGACGGTCTTATCAGATACACAGACCTGATAATAGCTGTTGCGTGGACCAATTATGGTGAAAACACGGGCCCCACCAAGTTGGTCAAAAATTCCGCCTGCTCAGAAAAGAGGGTAGCGTTTCTTGGTGGTGATGTCCTTTTATGCTTGGTAATTAACACACGTTTAAATTTATCCAGTTTTATTTTTCATAAAAGGTACAGGTGCCACATAGGGTGTCATGGAGGGTCTGATGAACCCCTGACCGAGCATCTCGTCCAGTTGCTTCTTGAGTATGGTCAGCTTGTGGTCGCTCGTCCAATATGTCCCCTCCAACTTCAGTTTACTACAGGGCTTCATGTGTATCTTGTGATTGACGTTGTGTTGGAAAGGTAGATCTCAGGGTAGTTTTCTAGGAAATTTTCCTTTGAACTCCTCGACGAGGGATTCAAAATCCCTTGGAATCACAACAAACTTGTGAGGTGTCGAGACCGATGTGGTCGCCTGAGCTACCACAATTTCTTCCACTTCCCTTTGCTCCACGTAGACTAGCCATGCTTGAGCTCCTTGTTGGAGGTATCTCTTGGCCATGTCGGCTGGCATTTTATGAATGATGTAGCATACTCTACTGCTTCCAGTAACTTTTGTTGTGTCGTTGGTCGCTCGAGAAAAGGCTGATCTTGTTTTCTGCCATGCATGTTGGCCTATATGTGTCCGCTTCTCTAGTCTCCTCAGATATTGTTCAAGGATTATTCGTGGTTTTTCCTTGGACAAGCTCTCTAGACCGTTACTTCATGCAGATCCTTGACTTTTTGTCAGGGTGGTTCGTGAAGCCAGCGGATCTACAGTTGTCTATAGAGTATTTTCCTTCCAAACACTCCTGGTTCAGTTGCAAACCCGTCCTCCAAACCATGCCGTTGCTTACAAAAATAAGAGAATTTCCTCCATCCAATAATGCCAGTATGTTCTATGACTTTTAAAACCCCTCGGTTGTACTTGTAGCAATATCGCTTGTTGGTCTTCCTTGTATTTCTTCATGAACTGTGCGATCTCAGGAACCCTCCTCTATGGTGATATGAGCCACTCAGATGGGCAATCGGTGGGACTTTTATGGAAGGACAGCAGTTACATTGTCATCTCTTGTCCTTTTCGTTTCCCGGCTCCTTATTTTTCTCTATGGCTTCCCTCCCTTTTTTGCCTGCTACTGCCGTTTTGGATAGTCGCGTGAGATGTGCCTTGCCTTTCCACAAGTCCAACACAGTCGTTGATTGTGTTTATTTGCGACGTCCATCTCCATGAGAGATGAGGTTTCTTTCAGGTGTGACTTTGTTTTGCCACGATAAGAGCCGTGGCTTTGGGATCACTAGCCGTTGGATTCCTTCATCCGAGTTTTGCAGTCGCGTTATCCACACAATAGACATCCGCAAATACTTTCAAAACATCGTCTTGCATGCCAAATATAGTTATTGCTGGCCAAATATCTTCTTTGAGGCCATTGTTGTAGTGAACGACCTCCTCCCCGGAGTGTCGGAGAGGAGGTCGCTGCGATTGATTGTTTCATGGAAATGTAGCATGTACTATGCCATAGTGGAATGTTGATACCGTGCGTCAGACTTCTCGTTCGTTTTTCAGAGCAAGCGATAGTGGCACCCGCAAAGTTGTTCTAGCTCTCCGAGGGCGTTTGGGAGTCTTGCCACGTCGTATTAATTTTCTTGAGAGGTAAAACACATGCAATCGGCAACACGAGAGCAATCACGTGAGATATTGATCAGGCTCGGCCAATTTGTTGCTACTGCTAGAAGATCTTTAGATCGGACCACCAACTCCAAACCGTTCCACACAAAAGCAATGCCACGAGGTCAGATTTCTTCTCATTGTTGTTGAAGTCTGCAGCACTGAAGTATACCTCCAGACATGTCAACCACATCCTAACCTTCGGTCCCTTTGATTATGCACAATCAATCGGTTCACAGAGTGCCAGCCAAGTGTGGGGTTCACTCGAGAGTTGAATGTTTCTCTTTGTGCCTTTTGTACGAGCAAATCCCGTAGCTCCTCCGTTGTTGTGTTGAGCTACCCTGATGATCTTTGTTTCTGTTCATGATTAAGTTTAGGCTAGTTGAACTTGCACAGTTCTTTTGGGTGCATTCATTCATCACAACATGGATAGTTCTTCAATAGTTGTTTTAGAATTTGTTCACAGGCCGGGTTCATGTCTTCTGTGAGTGGCGAGTGCAGATTGTGCTGATCGTACAAAATACATTAATCGACTCATGTTTGGTGAACTTTTTATGAGAAGCACGATCAACAAGAACAATGCCAGTTATTGGACCGGTGTTACACAGATTGCAGGAGGAATAGAGGAAATTCATAAGGAAATTTCTTAGCACAACGTGGCACGCAAAAGGACAAAAACAATGAATTCCTCCTCCTACATGGCTAATTGAGCAAACAATAGCTCCCTTATAAAGGGGGCAGCATCCTACTGCAAAGTCAGAAGCCAATCACAGGCCTAGGAAGTTTGCTTTGGCTTAAGTTGCCTCCTCGTTATGGATGGGCTACCTTGGGTCAGAAGCCAATCACAGGCTTCCTCCTTGAGGACGGTCACGGCAACGGAAGTGGACAGCCCTTCACGCATGCGATGTGTGTCCTTAGCCTCATATGTCTTTGATCTTGTTTTTCAAAGGGTGCATGAGGTTGAAATCACACGGTTATGCCTTTGGCAAGCATATTGATGAAACGTAGCACATGCGGATGTACGGACAGTGCCAGCCGAGCCATTCTTGAGAAGATGCTTATGCATGAGATTGCCACATACCAAGTACAACACGCATGTTAGTGTTGCATTCCTCGAGGTGTATCTTGGTACACGTGCTCGTTTAGTAGGGTGCAACGATGTTCTGCGCCCACTCCCGAGTCGTGTCACTATTCACCTAGTGATTGGGCATGTAGATTACGTGAGCCTTGACCTCCTCCATCTTCCATGCTTTTGGGCTCTTTGGCAGAGACCGACTGGTCTCACCTCTGAAAGCGAGTTGAAGGAGGAGGTCGCCTGTCATGGACGTTGTGACAAGGGCATTGATTTGTTGCTTGTCCTCCAACCCTAGGATCTCCAGATCCATTGATTTCATGGGAGAAAAGGTGTGGTCTGCTGAGGAGATGAGTTGCACCTCGGTCTGAAACCCTTTGAGCATTCAAAAATTCACCTTGTACAATGTCGCCATGATTGCGGTGCACTGATGGATTTTAAGCACCCAAGCCTCGGAATCTGCTAGGATTTTCTGTGCTGCTTTGATCCCGCACCACAAAGATCACTCCACATCCTTGCCCGTAAACTTGCGCACCCAAGGACGACTAAAATCGCACGCCTTCAAGCACACAAGCTTGTCAGTGGCGTGTCCCACGATGACTTCATGTATTTCACGCCAAATGGTCTTGTTGTCAAGGGCGTTGCGTGTTGCATGCGTATCTTGCAGGTTTCGCTTCATCTGTGACGATCTCTGGCCGTGTTTCCAGCCACGTACGTTTCCATTGGAAGTCAATCTTCTTCTTCTTGTTCATGACAATGGGGGCCGATTTTGCTGCAGCCAGTGAAATCACTACTACTTCAGCGTAATGCGGCTTGAGGACCAGTGTGCCTGGCTCAAACCAACTTTGCACTATGCTTAGGACAAGGTTGTCAAAAGGCGTAATAGCCATCAGAGGTTCACAAGGTCTTCCAGAGGTGCTTCATAGCGACGTAGGATGTCTTCTTGTGTTTCATGGACTTGTAGATTTTTCAAGAATGGCCTAAGCCAAACCAATTGCAATAATTGCTACGCTTCTTCCCGGAGTTGCATGTGCTCCCCGAGTCACTAGTTGTGGTGTTGTTGGTCGCTTACAATATGCATTCAGTGTTGGTACTATCATCTCCGCCTTAAGAAGAGTCGCCATGATCATTGTCATTGTCGGTGTCAGGTCCGCTATTGTCACTTATGCTACTACTGTTGTTTCCGCCACTAATAATGCTAACCGCGGAACTGTCAATGACCGGTGCTTTGGAGGTAAGAGTGCACTTAGGCTAAAAAATGTCCAGGATTCCGATGCACATTCGCATTTGGGACATGCTGGTTGTTGGCACTTTGGGTGGCTTGCAACTTTGCCTTTCTCTGTGTAGATAGGTGGACGTTTAACCGAAAATATGGAAGGGTCTTTTGGAGTAGGCAAAAAAATAGCATCCACTTGCGGTTGTTACTACTCCTATACCCATACACACATGCTTGTAGCCTCGTGGTTGTGGGAGCAGCCTACACCCTTGTCTATGTGTCTTTGGATGCCATTTCTCGTGGGTTTGCAAAGGAAGAGTGGAATGTTGGACGACAGGCATAACGGAGAGACAATGGTGGTGGCGGGGTCTTTATAGGTTGATGTAGTTGCTCGGGCTAGCTTTGGCGCTTCAATTGCATCCACGTCAAGAAATTGTGTATTGTGGGGTCTTCCAACGGGCTTTCTTATGGGGGTCACATGCAAAGGGTCGTGGCGTACGGCTTGGCAAAGGCAACGCGATTGCTCTTCGGGCAAAACCTTTTGGAAAAACAGCTCAATCTTGCAGATTGCGAGTCGTTGGATGGTGATAAAAACATAGGTGTCTGTAAAGCAAGCAACTTAAAAATCCATTGAGTGCAGTGTTTAACAAGTGAATCAATCAAAGCACCCCCATTTGACGTTTCAATGTGTAAATCTAGGACATGGCAACATTAAGTGTACACTCTGTTATTTCTGGTATGCCCCTTGTCCAATCAGCGGCAGATTTAGGCGGGCATGCACTTCTCTACGGAGCAAGTCCCCCACAGGACGAACCGGGTATGCACTGCGCTTGTAGCGCACGTCCCCCAGGTCCGCTCCTTGGATTAAATGAGCAAGCGGATTAATTCCAGGATCGCGGGTTCAAGTCCCGCCTAGGGCGCTAGGTCGCGTGCCTAAAGGGGGCTAAATTTGCGCGAGCACCTAGGGGCCTAAAGTGCACGCGCACCACCCTAGAGATTGCGCTAGGGCGCCTCGGCCTCAAGCCAAGGCACCCAAGCTCGCCACTGCTATATGTACTACTCATTTGCTCATTCTAAGTATCCAATTCTTACCCTTGAGACTTGTGCTGAAAACTAAGGCATAAGTTGGCCAACCAAGGGCAGATATAAAAGACTTGGGACAAGCTAAAAGGGGAAACCGATAGTCCACGGAAGGGACAAGCTTTGTGAGCTGAACAGTGTGGAAACACGATCCTGAGGGGGATATCTTCTCATAGCTGAAATGCTATGAGCGGTCGGCGGATGTCACTGTACTCCGTTTTCTAGACCGTTTGCCTCAGGCGGGTTGACAAAGGGTTATGGACCCACACTGATCAGTGACCATTGCAAACCCTCCGCTCACATAAGTGGCAGGTTCATCGGCATCCAAGACTCGCGGCGTTGAAGACTCAGCTCCATCTGCTCCATCGTCGGCCTACCTAGGCCTAAGGTNCTGCCCTTGTGGGTATGACCCTCGAGTCCTAACGAGACAAGCTCTGCCCTTGTGGGTACGACCTCGTGTCTGTGGGAGCACTTCCTCCACCATAGCTAGGGGCCATCGGCTGGAGGGGCATGCAACGGACTGCACCTTGACAACTCGGTAGCAGACATCGGCCTCATCAGCGAACATCGGTCTCAACGAAGCAGAGGAGAACGCGCAGAGTCAACGAGAGGGCCGCTGACCGACTCGGCACCATGCCGAAAGTCAGGCGCTCACTCTCCCCTCAAGGCCCGCCGAGTTGGGCGCGGCCAATGTCATAGCAAGGTTCCATGGCGAAGCCTTTGGGACCTGGAAATGGCAGTTTGAGGTGGTAATGAGGGTGCGAGGGTACCTGAAGATGCTGCAAGGGACGGAGGTGGAACCCGAGGATGAGACAAGCCAAGAGCACGATGCTTGGCAAGAGCGCAACGACATTGCATTGGCGCTTCTCGTCACTTCAATCTCTCCGTCCCTCCTGTCCCACATCGAGGGGTGCATAACGGCAGCTGAGGCTTACACCAAGCTGACGAATGTGTACCAATCGACCTCCCTTGCTAATCGGCTGTTCATCCTGCAACGCCTCATCGGATTGTGGGTGGGCGAGGGAGAGTCGATCCCCGACTTCCTCAAACAGTTCGAGGGACTGCTTCAAGAAGCCCATGCAATATCCTGGCATCTCGACCAAGCCATGCAAGCCATGATCCTCCTCATGGCCTTGCCGCCAAGCTGGGGCCCAATGATCACCACTCTAGGTGGTTGGACGGAGTCGGAGCTCACGTATCCACGTGTCTCCGAGTATGTGCGCAATGAGGCCATGCGGTGCAGCAACGGCATCATCAATAACGTAGCGTACGCGAGTGGCTCAAGCGGCACTAACTCCAACCAAGGTAACAGTGGAAGCAGTGGCGGTGGCAGGAAGAATGCCAAGAAGAAGGGCAAGTGCCATAACTGCGGCAAGGCAGGACACTGGGCTAGGGAGTGTCGAGCTCCCAAGAAGGAAGGCGGCGGCGGTGGGAGTGGGAACAGCAACCACAGCAAGAAGGTGGACAGCTCAACGAGCATGATGGCGAAGAGCGACCCTTCGGCGAAGGGGTCGGCACTACTTCGGCCTGGAGCCTTCGGGCTTGACTCAGGCACCGACTACCACACCCTCCAGGGAAGCGTGTGGATTCTCTGCTCTCACACCGTCCACCGCCAAGTTCCGGTGCGCCAATGGCGGCATCGAGTACCCAGCGGGTGAGGGAGAGAAAGTTGTGCGAACTCAGCTCAATGGAGCTGAGAAGGAGTTGTGGCTTCAAAACGTGGTCTACATGCCCACATTCGCCGCGAACCTCCTTCTGTATCTCGGATCACCGGTCACGAGATGACAGTGATATTCACCCAGAAGGAGGCGGTGATCCTCAAGAACAAGGACGTCACCGTCTCCTACGCCACATCAGACCTGATCGCCCAGGTGCCAAGAACCGATGGGCTCTCCATGCTGCAGACTGAGAGCGCTGACGAGGGGCACACTGTGGCGGTAGAGGCAGTAGCGGACGATGCACCACCGGTGAAAGCCAAAGTACCATCCAAGTCGCCTGCTGTGGCAACCAAAGACGCGGGAGCAGCAACTGCTTCGCTGTGGCACAGACGCCTTGGGCATGTGGCTGACAGCACCCTGCAGGTCATGCAGGATCAAAACCTGGTATGCGGGCTGGAAGGGTGCGCGCTGAAGGGTGGTCACAATCAGGGGTGTGAGGCTTGCCTACAAGGCAAGACGAAGCGGAAACGCTTCACCAAGAACGGTCGCAGAACGGAGGCCATACTCGACCTGATCCACAGCAACGTGTGCGGCCCAATGTGCACAGCGTCCAACGGCGGCAGCAAGTACTTCCTCACCTTCATCAACGACTACTCCAGAAAAGTGTTCGTCTACTTCCTCAAAAATAAAGGAGAGGTGCTGGAAAAGCTACAGGAGTTTGTCGCCATGGTGGAGTGGCAGACTGGAAAGAAGGTCAAGGCCTTGCATAGCGACAACGGCGGAGAGTACAAGGGGTGCAAGCCCTGGCTCAAACAGCATGGCATCGACCACCAAACGACCACCCCCTACACACCGCAGAGCAACGGCGTGGCGGAGCGCATGAACCAGACCATTCTGGGCATGACGCGAACCATGTTGTTTGAATCAAAACTGCCACCGCGCTTCTGGGCAGAAGCTGCGCGCACCGCCTGCTACCTCATCAACCTCATGCCAGCCGCAGCACTGCGCAGCAAGGGGGCGAGTACGGAGCAGAGCATGGAGCGGATGACGCCACAGGAGGCGTGGTCAGGCAAGAAGCCTGATGCCTCTCACTTGAAATCATTCGGCTGCACCGCTTGGGCCAAGGTCCAAGACGGACAGGGAGGCGGCAAACTGGATGCACGTGCGCGCAAGTACGTGATGGTCGTCGGCTATGAAGCCGCGCACAAGGCGTACAGGCTGTGCGACCAGGCAGCTGGGAGAGTCTTCACCTCCCGAGATGTAGAATTCAAGGAAGAGTCAAACGGAAAGGAAGAGTTGCTCGACCCCGAGGACTCTCCCAAACAGGGAGAGTGGATTGTGCTGTTGGAGGCGAGAGATGTACCCCCTCCTAACTGGTGTGGAACGCCAAAGCTGCAGGTAGTGACAACTGCCAACACAGGGAGAGCGTCCGCTCAGGCTGAAGCAGAGATGGATTTCGACACATTGTCGGAGACGTCCGAGGCCTCTTCGGAAACCAGTGGCTCTACACCTCCTGCTACCTCATCTGGGGAAGCACAGCAGCAGTAGCATGATCAGGCAGCACCAACACCGCTAAGGCGCAGCACGCGCCAAAGCAAGCCTGTGCAGAAGTACGACGCAGGGAATGCCGAGTGGACCGGCCTGAGCTGGTCATGCCTTGCGCAGGGAGAGCCAAGCACCATCGCTGAAGCTCTCTCGCAGCCGGATGCCGCAAAGTGGAAGGAGGCGATGGAGAGCGAGCTGGCCTCCATCAAGGAGAATGGTACGTGGGAGTTGGTGGGCAAACCACCCGACGCTCACATGGTGGGCGTGAAGTGGGTCTTGCGCGTGAAGCTGAAGCAAGATGGTAGCATCGACAAGTACAAGGCGAGAGTAGTGGCAAAGGGATTCTCACAGAGAGCAGGGTCTGCGTACGACGAGACCTACTCTCCTGTCGCTGCCTTTACCTCGATCCGATCCTTGCTGGTTGTGGCTGCTGCACGCGACATGGAGATTCACCAAATGGACGTCAAGACGGCTTTCCTCTATGGGAAGCTGGACAAGGAGATATTCATGGAGGTGCCCGAGGGGGTCGAAGCCAAACCCGGGCAAGTTTGCAGGCTGGTCAAAGCGCTCTACGGGCTGAAACAGGCCCCAAGGATCTGGTACAAGGAGATGGATGGCTTCATGACCACCATTGGCTTCGCGCACTGCCACAACGATCCAAGTGTGTATGCGCGTGTGGATGACCAAGGGCTGCTGCTGGTCGCACTGTATGTGGATGATCTGATTCTGAGCTCTACCTCCAAGAAGGCCCTTGTGGTCCTCAAAGAGCAGTTGAGCAACAGGTTTCAGATGAAGGACATGGGAGAGCTCGAGTACTACCTCGGCATCGCCATCTACCGCAACCGAGCAGCAGGCACCATCGAGCTCAACCAGACGAAGTACATCACGGAGGTGCTTTGGCGTTACGGCATGGAAGACTGCAAACCCCTCAGCACTCCTCTCCCCACTGACACCAAACTCACCTCTTCTCACTCCCCCAACACGGAAGCAGAGCGTCGTGAGATGCAAAATGTCCGCTACCAGTCTGCGGTAGGGAGCATCATGTATGCCATGGTTGGCACACGGCCTGACATCGCGTTTGCTGTGGGGCTGACCAGTCGGTATGTGGCCAACCCTGGGCCACTCCACTGGCAGGCCGTGAAGCGGATTCTCCGCTACCTTAACAGGACACGGCACTGGGGGNCTCTACCTCCAAGAAGGCCCTTGTGGTCCTCAAAGAGCAGCTGAGCAACAGGTTTCAGATGAAGGACATGGGAGAGCTCGAGTACTACCTCGGCATCGCCATCCACCGCAACCGAGCAGCAGGCACCATCGAGCTCAACCAGACGAAGTACATCACGGAGGTGCTTCGGCGTTACGGCATGGAAGACTGCAAACCCCTCAGCACTCCTCTCCCCACTGACACCAAACTCACCTCTTCTCACTCCCCCAACACGGAAGCAGAGCGTCGTGAGATGCAAAATGTCCGCTACCAGTCTGCGGTAGGGAGCATCATGTATGCCATGGTTGGCACACGGCCTGACATCGCGTTTGCTGTGGGGCTGACCAGTCGGTATGTGGCCAACCCTGGGCCACTCCACTGGAAGGCCGTGAAGCAGATTCTCCGCTACCTTAACAGGACACGGCACTGGGGGCTTCACTACGGTGGCCTCCAAGGAACAGACCCTCTGCGCCTCAAATGCTACACCGACGCAGACTGGGGAGGCAATCTTGACGACAGAACGTCCACCTCAGGATTCGTGTGCATCCTAAACGGTGGAGCTGTCCCTTGGGCGAGCAGAAAGCAAGACTACGTCTCGATCTCCACTGCTGAAGCTGAGTACGTCGCACTCTCAGAAGCATGCAAGGAGACACAGTGGCTGCGCAGTCTGCTTGCTGAGATGCAAGCACCGCAAAAGGAGGCAACTGTCGTGCACATTGACAACAAGAGCGCGATTGACATCACGTACAATAATGTGCTCTCCAGGCGGACTAAACACATCGACATCCGCTACCACTACACACGCAACTTGGTCGCCAAGAACATGGTGGATCTGCAGTACGTCGGGACAAAGCAGATGCTTACGGACTTCCTCACAAAGCCGCTTGATGGTGACCAACACAAGGTTGGTGCACAGGGCATCGGACTGGTAAGCGCTGCAGACGAGGGCTGAAGCGGCGGCCTGACACATGGAGGCCGACATCGCAGGGCTTCGGGCCACTGCAAGAGTCTAGTCGCAGATGGAAATAGGTGCAAGGGAGAGTTTTGTTATTTCTGGTATGCCCCTTGTCCAGTCAGCGGCAGATTTAGGCGGGCATGCACTGCTCTAAGGAGCAAGTCCCCCGCAGGACGAACCGGGTATGCACTGTGCTTGTAGCGCAAGTCCCCCAGGTATGCTCCTTGGATTAAATGAGCAAGCGGATTAATTCCAGGATCGCGGGTTCAAGTCCCGCCTAGGGCGCTAGGTCGCGCGCCTAAAGGGGGCTAAAGGTGCGCGAGCACCTAGGGGCCTAAAGTGCACGCGCACCACCCTAGAGATCGCGCTAGGGCGCCTCGGCCTCAAGCCAAGGCACCCAAGCTCGCCACTGCTATATGTACTACTCATTTGCTCATTCTAAGTATCCACTTCTTACCCTTGAGACTTGTGCTGAAAACTAAGGCATAAGTTGGCCAACCAAGGGCAGATATAAAAGACTTGGGACAAGCGAAAAGGGGAAACTGAGAGGCCACGGAAGGGACAAGCTTTGTGAGCTGAACAGTGTAGAAACACGATCCTGAGGGGGATATCTTCTCATAGCTGAAATGCTATGAGCGGTCGGCGGATGTCACTGTACTCCGTTTTCTAGACCGTTTGCCTCAGGTGGGTTGACACACTCCACGTGGGCGTATTGACCAAGTGAGAAAGAACTTAGCGGCCATAGACTGCGTGCAGTTCCGTGGTCCCAGATGTCCCATCCACCATGGATATTGAGCGCACATGGGGGACTCGATCATAATTCGTCGGCAAAATTAAGGATCACGTAGTCTTGTTGGGCAAAAGCAAATGACCCACCCAGTAAATTACTTTGCCCTAAACAGTGAATGAAGTCAAGGATTCCATTTGTCACAAAAATGAAAATGGAGAAGTTGAAATCGCGTACGACATTGGAGGAGATGGGTGTTGAGGCCCTCAAGTCTTGACTTATGGAAAAGGTCTTCATTGATGCAAACTTGTCCACCGGTGCCTCCCATTGCGTCATGTGTCGACTCCTCTCGCAACGGCGGGGGCGGATGGTTTGCCAAGCCTGAGGGGCCCATCACCGGATTGGCCGTCGGGGTCATGAGTGCTCCACCATTTGTCGCAAAAGGTGTTGTAGCCTGTTTTTTCTGAAGAGGGTCGCTGTTTGCATGTTGGTGATTCTCCATCATCGAAGTCTTCATCGGTTACCATTGCTCATCGTTGGTTGCGTCTTCTCCCTTCACCGTTGTCTTCGTGGGATATGCAAACTTGTGATCAATGGAGATTTTCTGAAGCCCTATACAAGGTTGTTGCCTGGTAGTCAACGTGTTGGCTTTTTGTCCAACATCGTTGTGTTCTAATACCAAGTGTTACATTGAGTGGAATGTGGATGGCTCACAGGGATGAGGTACGGAGCAGTAGACAATTTGAGGATTTGGGATAATGGATAACTTGAATTAAATAGTAAGTGTACTTTAATAGCAACATATCGAAAAAGTGACATGCATACATAGAATGACAAGAGTGTTAGGTCTTTGACGCTCGAGCCGAGCAACACTTACAAGTTCGTGTCATGAGAAGTCAGTCCAAGAAGTCGGGGGCTTCGAGTTTATCGAGGTGTGGTTTTGTAAAAGCAAAGTATCATTGGGAAGTCAAGAAACGACATTCAAACATCTATACGGTTTGCAACACTTCTATCGACCAGTCTAGAAAGTGTTCAGAGTTTTTAGAACCTCCGGGTTTGGAACATCGGAGGCCGGTACAACTGGCCAAAATGCCCTCGGTCGAACGACGGAAAAAAACCTGAGGTCAACGTGTAGTGGACCATTGATATAAGGACAGAAGTACCCCATTGCAGAGCTTAAGGACTCGTTACGTATTGGACATAATTGCTTGTTACATCCATGAAGTACACGAGTATGTAAAACTCGTGAGTGGGCATTTATGTCAACACATTCATGGTACACCGGGCGAAAACTTCAGGATTTGTACGTCGTTCGGTCGTGGGTATTTTGGCCAGTTGCACGGATCTCCGGTATCCCGCTATAGAAGTTTTTGACAATTTCGAGCACTTTTTAGAATGGTCAACAGAAGTGTCGTAAGCCGCATTGATGTTTTGATATCATTGGCCGACTTCTTGACAATGCTCAAATGCTAAAAAGAAGCGTCGCAATATTCTTGAAGCCCCCCGACTTTCGGTGGAGCTTCTTAAATTCGCCACTCACTTGCCAGAAAATCGCAAAACTTGGACCCTAGGCATGATATAGCATTGCAAACGCAACAGTGTAGTCAAACACGACGCTAGACGCATGCAGAGAGCATACGTGCTGATAGTGCATGCTAGCGGCACGAGTGCCGAGGAGGTCTGCCGATGGAGCTGAGCATGTTGGAAGGACAAGGCTATAGCAAACTGTGTGTAGGCCTCAGCGTGCGTCCGCTCCACCGGACGACACTCCAGCAATGTTGCGTCTCGTCGTCAGTCATCTGCATGCCAATGTACACAAGCCGGGAGGACACAACAGAGTCTAAGTGAGAGATGTGTGAAAAAACCAACACTCCCCCATGACTCACAGGAGCAGTGCACATATATGGGCACAGAGCTTAGAGACCAAGCGGATAGAGAGAGAGAGAGA
This sequence comes from Penium margaritaceum, assembly GCA_023375785.1. NCBI lineage: Eukaryota > Viridiplantae > Streptophyta > Zygnematophyceae > Desmidiales > Peniaceae > Penium > Penium margaritaceum. The sequence goes on from SZWC01002857.1 coordinate 80,218, forward strand.
GAGAAAGAGAGAGAGAGAGAGAGAGAGAGAGAGAGAGAGAGATAGAGTCTCATGGACGCACACCGACCGTACTCATAGCCTACCTGAACCAATCACGCTTCAGTACCTTGGTCAAAAAGTCAGCCAACTGTTGTGCTGTCTCAACCCACACAATGCTGAAGCTGCCGTCATGCAACAACGAACGCATATAGTGATGCTCAACATTGACGTGCTTTGTGCGAGTGTGATGCATGCCGTCATTGTCAGCAATGGCCATGGCACTTTCATTATCACAATGCAGCGTGATGGACGGGACTGACTGACGCAATTCGGACAGTAGGCGGCGCAACCACACGCCCTCACAAGCGCCAGAACCAAGGGCCATATACTCAGCCTCAGCAGTGCTACGTGCAATGCAGCCATGCTTGCCGCTACGCCAGGACACAGATGTCCAGCCAACAAGGAAGATCCAGCCAGTGCGACTCTTACCGTCTGGCCTGCCGGTCCAGTCACTGTCGGTGTATCCCGTTGCCATAACGGACAGCTGTCGCCGGAATATGAGGACTCGCCGTGGGGTATAGACAACATAGCGTAATACTTGGATCGCAGTCTCAAAGTGGAGGTAACGCGGCTCTTGAGAGAACTGTGCCAGGAGGTTGATGGCGAACGCAATGTCTGGACGCGTCGTCGTTACCACGAACATCCGTGACCCGATGACGCGTAAATATGTGGTCACATCTACTGGCTCCCCCACCACGGCTGGATTAGAGCTCTTGAGCATTGTCTGACCATCGGGTGACATGGGTAAGGACACTCTGGGCACGAGGGGCAGGTCCTCAGCAAAGCGCGCGGAAAAGATCTGGACGTAGGTGGCCTGATGGACATGCAGGATGCACGTAGAGCGATCATGCTCAAGCTCCATACCGAGAAAGACTTGTGCTGACCCGAGACCCTTCATCTGGTAAGCAGCATGCAGCAGGTCCTTGACCTGCTGGATAGCAGCTACGTCTGGCGATGCAATGAGCACGTCATCAACATAAACCAGGACAGTGACGATTGCATAACCACGAGGACTAATAAACAGTGCGGGGTCGGTAGAGCTACGAAGGAGGCTGCCGCTGAGAAGCGTGCAACAGCGCGGTGGCTGTTTTAAGTTATAGAGTGCCTTCTGCTGCTTCCAGACCTTGCCAGAGCTATTGTCGAAACCTGGAGGCTGCACCATGTAGAGCTCCTCGCCCTCGAGTGAGTCATGCCGAAAGGTGTTGCTCACATCCATTTGATGCAGTTCCCACCCGTGCTGGGAAACGAAGCTGAATAACGCTTGGCTCGTGGAGAACCGACCGATCCGGACAAAGATTTGGTCAGAGTCGATCCTAGGGACCTGAGCAAACCCCTTGGTTGTAAGACAGGCCTTGTACTTCTCAAGGAACACGTCTGGCTTCCTCTTTCGCCAGAGAATCCACTTGGTGCCGATGGCCTTATGACCCGGGGGGAGGTCGACGAGCTCATAGACATGATGTTGTCGAATGGCGGCAAGCTCGTCAGTGCATGCAGCCTCCTAGTGAGCGGCCTTGGGAGACGCCTGAGCCTCACGTATGGTGCGTGGGTCCTCTAGTTCCTCTCTGGGATAGACACTAAGGATGTGCGCATCCCGTGCTCCTAGTGGCATACCTATGAGCGTGGCCGTGACGACATACCGGTGCTCATGATGGAGCAAGACATAGCCGAGAGCTGACCCTGGATGTAGGTCAATGATGAATGACAGTGAGGCCAAGCCAAGTGCCTTGGTGCTGAGGTCCCCACTCACGACTGTGGAAGTGGGTCTGTCAGGAGGCAAGGAGCTTCATGGGGTGACGAGGGGTCGTGGCGCGAGAGGACATGAGGAGGCGGCCTGAGTGCTCACTGCCGGCCTGGGTCGAAGGATCCCGCCTGGACCACGTGTGTAGCGCACCGACACGGACGGAACAGACGGCCCTACGGGACTGGCAGGCAAGGATGGGGCAGCCGGCCCTAAGGGGATGGCAGGCACTGACGGGGCAGCCAGCCTTGAGGGACTGGCAGGCACGGACGGGGCAGCCGGCCATGAGGGACTGACAGACATAGACGGGGCGACCGGCCCTGAGGGATTGACGGACACGGTCATGACAGCCGGCCCTGACGGGCTGGCAGGCACGGACGGGGCAGCCGGCCATGAGGGACTGACAGACATAGACGGGGCGACCGGCCCTGAGGGATTGACGGACACGGTCATGACAGCCGGCCCTGACGGGCTGGCAGGCACGGACGGGGCAGCCGGCCCTGAGGGGCTGACGGGCACAGACAGGGCAGCCGACCCTGAGGGACTGGCAGGCACGGACGGGGCCATCGGCCCTGAGGGACTGGCAGGCACGGACGGGACAACCAACCCTGAGGGACTCACAGGCACAGATGGGGCAACTTGCCCTGAGGGGTTGACGGGCAAAGAAGGGGTAGCTGGCCCTGAGGGGCTGACGGGCACAGACGAGGCAGCCGGCTCTGAGGGACTGGGAGGCACGGACGGTGCAGCCGGCCCTAAGGGGTTGGGAGGCACGAATGGGGTAGCCGGCCCTAAGGGACTGGCGGACATGGACAGGGCAACCAACGCAGAGGGACCTGTAGGTGCAGATAATAAGCCGCCCGGACGCGGCTGGACAGAGGACAGACCCACCACTCTCCCACGCGACAGGAGGAACATCGACACGCCAGAGCGAACGAGGTCATGGGAGAACAGATCCTCAAAGAAGAGGACTTCTCCGGACTCGACGATGCAGTGCCAGGTGGCATCCCAGAAATGCCATGCCTTGGACTGACGCGAGACGCCAAGGAAGGTGCAAGGACGGCCGCGAGGCTCGAGCTTGCCACCTTGGTGTGGGGCATGTAACCACACGACAATAATGCAACTCCAGACATGGGCCAGACGAAGAATGGGTCCATGGGGAATCCGGTTCCAGACCCACGTCATGTAGGTCATGGCCTCAAAGTAGAAACCGTCAGAGAGACCGGACTCGACGCGCATGGTACGGACGGCGTCAGCCATGGTGTGGTTCCACAGCTCAGAGACGCCGTTCTCGGCTAGCATGCAAGGCGCTGACGTCTCATGATAGATGCCATGGGAGGCAAAGAAGAGTGTGATCTCTCCCAGAAGCTCATCCCCGCGATTAGAACGGAAGCGGCGAAGAGGGTGACCACACTCACGTTTCGCACGGACAAGCCTGTCCTGGATGATGGGAGCTACGTCGCTCTTCTGCCAAAGGCAGAAGACCCAACGATAGTGAGACTAATCGTCTGCAAATACCAGGACATAATAACCGTGCATTTCGATTGACTCGGTCGGGAGGGGACCCATGGCATTGGAGTGGACCAAGGTAATTGGGGCGGTTGCACAAGAGGCAGGAAGGGGGTGGGTGGACCGGTGCATCTTCCCCAGAGTACAATCAATGCACTCGGTGACACACGGCAGAAGAATGGAGGCTGGATCAAGTCCTGTGGCAGGCAGCGTGCGAAGCATGCTGTCAACGAAGGCAGAATGGACGTGACACAGGTGGCGATGCAAGAGACGTGTGTGCTGCGGAGATAGTGTGCTAGTACCAAACACATGGCCAGTGTTGGCCGATAAGGAGGTGACAGAGGTGGAAGCGGACAGGCGTGGTACGTGCCACAAGTTGCCATGGGCGGTGGCATGCAAAATGACACGACCTGACAGACACAATGACACAGTGCCCATACCGCACGAGTACAGAACATCTATGCTCATGCGATCAAGGAGGGTGACAGACAAGAGGCTGAGCTCAAGGCCGGGACGACGATTACATCAGTCACAAAGACGTTGCCAATAGGAACGCAGAAACAAACGATGCCGACACCACGAACTGGTAAAACCTAACCAAAGCTCGTACGAATCCCGGTGACACTGGTGACGGGACAGAGGACACTTAATGTAAGCCGGACAGTGCCAACGGCACTGATGACGGCTTGAGGCTTCCTTCAATGTGTAATCTGACTGTGGATTTGGAATCTACAGGAAAAGCCGTGCGTGATCGACCCAAGAACGGGGTCGATCCATCAAGAATTGAGGAAGTTACGCCCGGCCAAAGGTTGGACCGGCCGAGGGGAAAACAGGTGACGGAATTCATCCCCAAAGACCAAGGCTCGACCCTCGGAAGACCCAACAAGGCCGAAGCGCCCCTTGGGGCCCGGTTAGTCAATGATTCAAGGATCATTGAGGGCCAAGGGCGCTTCGGAATGGCGCCCCGATGTGTTATTACCAGCAAGGGCGCTTCGGGCGGCCGTCACCGCCGCTAGTGGTGCTGCCAGCGGCAGATTATCGTGGTTCACGGAAACGGCCATATCTCGGCCGTTCCTCCACGGAATGATGCGATTCTTGGTGCGTTGGAAAGCTGGGAAGATGAGCTACGTGATGCTAAGGCAATAACGCTCATCCCAGGCCCATACGGAGCCGCTCACGGCTCGGGGACCTCGGGTCGCCTAGGATGTGTCATCATGTACATATAGTCTTGTATGTTGACACTTGAATAACAAGTACAGTTTACTCCCACTGTGCCACACGTGTTCCCGTGCTGCCCCAAGACGATCCTACGCTTCCGCAACCCCAGGAAGGTGTGCACCGGCCTCCCCTTGGTCGCCGTTGCCGCCGGTTGGTGCCTACACCATCCGGTTGAGGCTAGCACACCGCGCCCGGTTTACACTTGGTATCAGAGCCACCCTTGGCTCAGGGGCACAATCATCTATGTGGAAACCTCTCCTGGTCAGCGTAGACCAGCACGCATCGCGTCTCTTTGGCGGATCCGTGCTCAAGGCCAACCACACACTCCGGTAACAAGGCGGTACCCGGAGGACCCGTTGAGGAAGAAGCTGTACCGGACGTGAAAATGACTTCAACCGGCTCGTCCTCGTTGGCTGCGGCGTTTGACGCACAAGGCGAAGTAACAGCAGCCGCGGCGCTGCAGAAGTTGCTCGCCGAAATGCAGGCCAAGATGGACTTGTTGGAGAAGCAAAACGCGTACCTCAATCAAGAGCTCGCGAAGCGTCCAGTGCCAACACCAGTGGCAGTCGCCACCGCAAACGTACCTGCGGTGGGCGTCCCAAGCCCACCCAAGCCGGAGTCGTTCGACCCATCGAAGAAGGATGGGCCAGCTCCACACGCTTGGATACTCGGACTGGAATTGTACTTCACCGCCATCGGCGTGGATGCCTCAAGGTACGAGGCGCGCCGCGACTATGCCGTGACCCTGTTGAGAGGGGCATCGTTGGATTGGTGGGCCGATGTGATGCGGTCCAATCCACACGGCAGTGGAGCAGCAAAGGTCGCCGGCATTGCGGCCGCGACTGGAATCTCAACCCCATCGGCTCCAACCTGCAGCAGTGGCGACCCTACCCTCAAATGGCCGACCTCGTGGAAGGAGTTCACGGAGTCGTTCATCAAGCGCTTCACCGTGGGTGACGTAAGGAACAACGCGCGTGCTAAGCCGCGTCGGCTTCGCCAAACTGGCGGCGTCGCCGACTACACCCGCAGGTTTTGTGAGATCATCGCCAACTGTGGCTTTGACTCGCACGAATTGTGCTTCCACTACGGCAACGGCCTCAAGAACGACGCCCGCGCTGTGACGGTGATGCACGACCTCAACGACGACCTGTCGGCAATGATCGCAGCAGCCGAACGGTACGATTCGCGAGTGCAACAGGCTCATGCCAACAGCCACAACTCTTTTGGTAGTGGTTATGGCAAGCGGGCCGAGAGCGACGTCACGCCCATGGAGATCGGAGCGTTACAACAGCGCAAGTGCTACAACTGTGGCAAGCCTGGCCACATTGCGCGTGACTGTCGGAGTCCAAAGAAGGGCGACGGCAAGGGTAAGCGGCAAGGGAAGGGGAAGCAAGCCACCAAGGAAGCAGAGAAAGCAACAAAGGAGTCGGGAAACGAGGAGAGCCGGGAGTAGATGGCGTTACTCCTGGCTCCTCTCAGCCCAAACCGCCAGTTGACCGCCCACCCGAACGCCTTGCGGCAATTAAGGGGGTTTCCGAGGTCAAGGCATGGGACACGGGGTATGAGGAGGAGCGGCCCGCACTTCTCTTGGAGGCGCGAGTGAAAGGCGTCAAGGAGAAGGTGGGGAGTCTGCTGGATTGTGGCGCGAGCCACAGCTTTGTGAGCATGGAGTGTGCTCGGAAGTGGGGCCTTGCGCTCACGAGCAAGAAGCGGACCGCCAACCAAGTGGACGGCACGATTGAAGTGGGGTACCTGGCCCGTCCCCTCTCCATTCGCGTGGGGAAGCTTCGCATAACGACCGTATACCGGTTGTGCCCGATGAAGGATTACGATGTGATCCTCGGTCGTGACTTCCTCCACAAGTATAACCCCGTCGTCAATTGGGAGGCGTGCACCGTCTCAGTCAAGCTCGGAGACAAGGAGTATCCCCTGCCTACGTGGTCCGAGGAAGAGGCCGCGGAGGAGGAGACTTGCGAGAAGGAAGCACCGTAGCAGACGGTGCCTCGCAAGGAGGAATCGGCACCTATGATGCTGAACTTGGTGCAGCTCAAGCGCGCGATTCGAAAAAAGGAGCAGATTTTTCTGGCGTTCGTGCGAGACATGGAGGACGATTTCGACGAACCAGAGGACGTGGCGCCTGCTGTGGCGCATGGGGCGACTCGTGAGCAGCCGGGGGCCCAAGGCAAGTTTGCCGCGGTGCCCGAGGGGCTTCAGAAGGTGTGTACGAAGTTTGAGGACGTGTTCCCCGACACCCTCCCGGCGGGTCTGCCACCAAAGCGGGACGTGGACCATCGCATCGACCTCAAACCTGGAGCGCGCCCGCCTGTTCGTGCAACGTATCGCATGAGCGACGCGCAGCTGCAGGAGCTCAAGAAGCAGTTGACCGAGATGACGGAGCAGGGCTTCATCCGCCCCTCCTCGTCTCCTTACGCTGCACCTGTCTTGTTTGTGTAGAAAAAGACGGGGGAGATGCGCATGTGCGTGGACTACCGGGCGTTGAACGAGTTGACCATCAAGAACCGGTACCCGCTTCCACGAGCCGAGGAGCTCTTCGATCAGCTCCGTGCGGCTCGCTTCTTCACAAAGATCGACCTCCGTTCCGGCTACCACCAGATCCGCATTGCAGCAGATGGTGGAAAAGACGGCCTTCCGCACCCGCTATGGTCACTACGAGTTCCTCGTGATGCCTTTCGGGTTGACCAATGCGCCGGCCACCTTCATGGCGGTAATGAACAACATCTTCAGGCCGTACTTGGATGACTTCGTGGTGGTGTACCTCGACGACATCTTGGTGTATAGCAGGACGGCGGAGGAGCATGAGGAGCATGTGAAGAAGGTCCTCGAGATTTTGAGGAAGGAGAAATTTTTTGCAAAACTCTCTAAGTGTGAGTTCGCGGTGGGGAGAGTTGAATTCCTTGGACACATAATTGGCAATGGACAGATTGCCATGGACCCGCGCAAGGTGTCGGCCGTGCAAGAGTGGCCGAAGTTGCGTAGTGTGCATGATGTGCAAGTGTTCCTTGGTTTTTGCAACTACTACCGCACGTTTATCCTTGGCTATGCGGGAGTGTCAGCGCCACTCTCCAATCTCACTCGCAAGGATCGCGAGTGGAGTTGGGGAGTTAGCGAACAAGAAGCCTTTGAGAATATCAAAAGGGCTCTGACCTCCGCGCCGGCCTTGCACTTGGCCAATAGCGGCCGTGAGTTTGAAATGGCGACGGATGCATCGGACCTGGCCATTGGTGGGATCCTTTTGCAGGACTTTGGCAACGGGTCGCAGCCGGTCGCCTACTACTCGCGCAAGTTGCGCGGGGTGGAGCTGAACTACGCCACCCATGACAAGGAGATGCTCGCCGTGGTCGCAGCCTTCAAGAACTGGCAGTGCTACCTCGAGGCGCGGAAATGCACGGTTTACACCGACCACCACGCGTTGAAGTACTTCAAGACGCAGCCGAACCTGAGCCGGCGGCAAGCGCGTTGGGTGGAGTACCTCGAGCCGCACTTCGACTACGAGATCGTGTACCGGCCGGGTCGCATCAACCCAGCCGACGCACTCTCACGGCGACCGGACCTGATGATGCGGGTCGCGTCTCTCACCATCCACAAGGATGCCTTCCTTGTGAAGCTCTTCACGGAGGGATACGAGGCGCATGGGGAGTACGAGGCTCGGAGATTTTTCTTCGAGGCACCGTATTGGTGACGGCGCGGCACACAGCAGGTGGTGGTTCCCGCAGTGCCCACGCTTCGGCAGCTCATTTTGGAGGAGTGCCATGACAATGGCCCGAGCGGTCACTTCTCCGCCGACAAGACATTGAAGACGGTGGCTCGCTTCTTTTGGTGGCCCACCATGTCATCGGAGGTGGCTGAATTATGCCGGAGTTGTGACGCGTGCCAACGCCACAAGGCGCGGAGGACGAAGACCCCAGGTCTCCTCCAACCCTTACCCATCCCCGAGCAGCCGTGGCAGGACATCTCTATGGATTTCATCATGGGATTGCCCACGACAGCGGCAGGCCACAATGCGGCGTTGGTGGTGGTGGATCACTTCAGCAAGATCGCTCTTCATTGTGACGCATGATACGGTGAGCACAGAAGGCACGGCTCGGCTGTTCCTCGAGCACGTAGTGCGTCTCCATGGCGTGCCGTGGTCCATTGTGAGTGACCGAGACCCGCGTTTCACGAGTAAGTTATGGCGAGAACTCATGGAGCGCTACGGTAGCAAGGTACAGTTGTCGACCAATTTTCACCCCCAAACTGACGGGCAAACGGAGCGGACGAACCAGACGGTGGAGCAGCTCATCCGTACAGTGGGTGATCCGGATGAGACGGCGTGGGACCAGCGGTTG
>SZWC01002857.1:91001-117237 GCA_023375785.1 Penium margaritaceum
GACCAAGGCTCGACCCTCGGAAGACCCAACAAGGCCGAAGCGCCCCTTGGGGCCCGGTTAGTCAATGAGTCAAGGATCATTGAGGGCCAAGGGCGCTTCGGAATGGCGCCCCGATGTGTTATTACCAGCAAGGGCGCTTCGGGCGGCCGTCACCGCCGCTAGTGGTGCTGCCAGCGGCAGATTATCGTGGTTCACGGAAACGGCCATATCTCGGCCGTTCCTCCACGGAATGATGCGATTCTTGGTGCGTTGGAAAGCTGGGAAGATGAGCTACGTGATGCTAAGGCAATAACGCTCATCCCAGGCCCATACGGAGCCGCGCACGGCTCGGGGACCTCGGGTCGCCTAGGATGTGTCATCATGTACATATAGTCTTGTATGTTGACACTTGAATAACAAGTACAGTTTACTCCCACTGTGCCACACGTGTTCCCGTGCTCCCCCAAGACGATCCTACGCTTCCGCAACCCCGGGAAGGTGTGCACCGGCCTCCCCTTGGTCGCCGTTGCCGCCGGTTGGTGCCTACACCATCCGGTTGAGGCTAGCACACCGCGCCCGGTTTACACTTAAGGCCTTGCGTGAGGCCGTCATGTGATGCGTGGTCCCATATTTGATGATCCAGGTCTCTGAAGGATCCAGGATAGGTATGGCTAGGTTGCTGACAGTCACATGGTAGTGGACAAGCAACGTAGACGTGGTGGACGGAGGAGCGAACCGAGACTGCCGGTCATGAAGCCAGGTGACATCATCACGAAGAGGAGCAGATGGGAAGGGCAAGGTAGAGGATGGGGTGGACAAAGGTATAGGGCACGACCAAAACATAGACTCAGTCATGTGGGGTAGGGTGGAACGAGCGACGATGCAACTCGTAGTTCCCTGGAGAGGAGGGCGAGGAAGGCCGAGATGGAGTGCAATGAACTCCTCCAACTGATGCTCACAGGTGGAGGGTCTGACGGAGTAGACCGACTACGGTGTAATGGCGTCAGAGTCCAGGAAGGAGGAGGAAGAGACTGTTGGAGGCGACGGTGATGGAGGAGCGGACGCGGACAGCTGTGGAAGATACTACGGTGGAGCCATCACGAGCGATGTACATGCAGCAGGAGCAACGACAGTCACTACAGTGGTGGCAAGGGGATGATCACACTGCTGACGCATGGTGGCGATGACGCGAGCCTCGAAAGTTGGGAGAGGACACGTGTATAACCCATATCACGACTGCCCACAGTTGTGGCAGACAAGGCTGCCGTTACCAGATCCACTAGACAACGGCTTTGGGCCCTTGCCCTTCTTGCCCATACGCTTCTTCTTGCCAGATGAGGAGGCGCCGGAAGATGCTGCCGCTGCTGGGGCGGCAAGAGCCACTGATGCGACGACAGGAGAGGCCAGGGACTCCATGTGATGGATGTGTGACTCCTGACAAGCCTCCTCAATGCGGAGAATGAGCTCGTATGGCCAGGGCATGAGGGTACCCTGGGTAGCCATTGCGGCGAGGACCTCTTGGGAGTAATGGACGAAGACGTTGGAGAAGGCGTCGGTGGCGCCGCGCTTGATGGTCAGGAATGTGGAGAGGAGGATGGCGTGGCGTCTCCAAGGCGGCACAGGATGTCCTCGGCACGCTTGCCATAGGAGGTGACCGTCTCGGTCTCCCCATGCAGAGAGAGTTGAACTCCAGGATCAGGCGGCTGGTCTCGGCGTCACTGGACAGACGATGAGGACGCGTGAGTACGTGCAATGCTGCTACGAAGTCAAGGAATGCGCCAGTGGTGAGGTCGTCGAGGAAGGGCTCGAAGGCGAGACGTGCAGCTGGAGGGGCAACAGGGACGAGGGCACACACGGCGCGACCGAGGTCATATACCTGGTTTGCCTGGGTGGAGTCAAAGGGCAGGACATAGTAGGGCCACAAGCCCTTGCCTTGTGCCCAGATCCGGAAGGTGAGCTCCCAGCCCCGGAACTGATCGCCAACCTGAAGCGATGGCGGTGGGGTTTCGAAGTCCTTTGGCCTATAGCCAGCACCTAGAGTGGGGCCTAGGACTGACGTCATCGTCTGTTGTTGGCGCTATGTGCGTTGTCGCGCCAGGTACTAAGTGGCATAGGGTACTACAGGGCTTGTGTACCCGGGTGAGAGAAAGGGTGCTTGCTGACGCTACTACTGCTACTACGGGGATTGCTGATGTTGTTGTTGCTACGGCTGCTAATGCTATTGCTACGACTATTACTGTGGCTGGTGTGTTGGCTGGTGCAATGCCGCTAGCTCTTGCGTCAACGTTTCGAGCTGCTGACGCAAAGCGGCAGGTGGATTTGTTTAACCAACATGACCGTCGACAGAGCCCGTAGGGTGCTGCTGTTGGTGCTACTGCTGTTGTGACTGCTTCTGCTGCTTCTACTGCTACTGTAGTGGCTACTGTTGTTGTTACTACTGGTACTACTCTTGTGGCTGATGTTGCTGCCGTGGCTGATGATGCTACTACTGTTGTTGCTGTTGTTCCTGTTGTTGTTGTAGCAGCGGCAGCTACTACTATTATTGTTGCTACAACTACTACAAATATTGCATGAAAGGGGCCCTCTAACAGAGGAGGACCCCTCTCTATCCTGTGCCCTGGTATCCTTTGTTTCCCCTCCTTTTTTTATGCTATTGATGTCAGTAGTGACGTCAGCCTAGGATGGCTGACGTCAGCAACTGCTGATGCGTTATCCGCAAGTTTGGTGTTGTATATTTTTTTGGTTGTTTCTGACGTCAGTACTGATGTCAGCAGTAACATCAGCCGAATATGGCTAACATCAGCAATGGCTGCCGCAATATTGCAATAGTCGCTGCCGTAACACCTACACAGCTGTTACCATTGCTGTTGTCGTTACAACTGTCATTGCTCCTACTGTTGTTGCTGTAGCAAATGTTGCTGCTAGTGCTATTGCCACTGTTGTAGCTGCTACTACTGTATCTGCTCATGTTGTTGTAGGTGCTGCTACTACTGCCGTTGTTATAGCTGCTCATCCCGCTGCAAGTACTGCTGCTATCGCTGTTGTTGCCCCTGGTGCTGGTGCTGCTACTGCTGCTATAACTATTGTTACAGCTGTTGCTACTATTACTACTAAGCTGCTGGTGCTGTTGCAGTTGCTACAGCAGCTGTGGTGGCCGCTGCTACTACAGCAGGGCCACCTACAAGGATGGAGGACTTTTTTATGTGTGTGCTTTTTCCTCGTTTGTCTTTGCTCACAGCTTGCTACGTGTTGTGAGCAGCGAGCTCGCTGCTTGCTTGTGAGCTATAAGCTGCGAAAAGCGAGCTGGTTGTTTTTTGCTTGCTCCAAGCTGCGAGTAGAAAGCTCGTTGCAAGCTGCGAGCAGTGAGCTCACTGCAAGCTGCGAGAAGTGAGCTCGCTGCAAGTTGCGAGCAACGAGCTCGCTACTCGCTTGTGAGCTGCAAGCTGCAAGCAGCGAGCTGGTTGCGCGCTACTCGTTGCGAGCTGCGAGCAGCAAGCTCGCTGCTTGTTGTTTGCTGCGAGGAGTGAGCAGCAAGCAGATGCTTCTGCTGCTGTTGCTGCTGTCGTCGACTATAGCTCGCTGCTACTCGTTACTACTAGCTCCTACTAGCTGCTGCTGGCTGCTGCTTTCTTCTGCTCTTGCTATAGCCGGCTGCGGCTGATCCTCCCTACTCTTGCGAGCCACTGCTGTTGCTCGCTGCTATTATGCACTACTGCTACTGCTACTGGTTGCTGCTGCTACTTGCTGCTACAAGCTGCTTCTACTACGAGCTGCCACGAGCTGCTGCTACTGGCTGCTTCTGCCACTACTCGCTGCTGCTACAAGCTGTTCCCGACTCTGCAGGCTGATGCTGCTGCTTGCTGCTGCCGCTGCCAGTCATTGCACCTGGATGACATCGCCACATGCGTCATTGCCAGTAGGTGCCTGACGTGTTGGCCGCTTACCTCCTCGTGTCACACGTGGGAGTCAGTTCTGCCAGAAAAATCCGTCAGCATTTCCCCTGGCCTAGTGGCCGTGGGAAAAAATGTGACACCACCACCAGGCGGGTCAATATTGCCTGGAAAAATCTGGCAGCATTTCCCCTACACTGGCACGCATGGAGGTCCGCAGGCGTAGTTAGGAACCTGTACACCAGTTTGCTGCTGTTGTTGCTCGGCTCTGGTTCTGATACCAGGCTGAAAACTATTCTAGTGCGTAGGTTGGGGCAGCTGCGTTGTTGATGCAGCATGCGGGCTTCCACGCTCATTGCACAGTCTGCTAACCTCTCAATCTGCCGCTCTAGATTCTAAGTCTGAGTACACTGGGTTTGTTACCCAGAGACATGCGCGCCAGAGTTTGCGCCAGAAAGCAGCTGAGAACTGGAAATGACTGATTACAAAACAAGAATGAGCAACAATGGAAGACCCCTCCAAATTCTAGCTCCTCCCGAGCTCTGTAGAACTTGTTACTTAGTTTCTAAGCCAATCAAAGAATAGACTTATTTGGGAGACTGAGATGAAAGGTCCGGTGCAGCTGGAGAAGGTCCCTTGGAGGAAGTTGAAAAAGATGAGGAAGACCGGGAAAAGGAAGAAGCAACCTGATGGGAGAAGAGGTGTTCCCTGACCTGCTGTATCATCTTTCGCAGACTCTGGAGCTCGGTGTTCAGGACCGGCAAAGCGTCGGTGTGAGAAACGGAAAAATGAGGTAGGTCCGTCTGCTGTGGAGTGTGAGGGAACTCACGAGGCTGGAGCCAGGGTGGATGCAACTAGGACACAGGTGATAGTGGGGCCAACCGTGGCGTCCATTGCCACAGAAGTGGCAAGTAAATCCACGAAGAGCTGGATCCTGCCGTGGATGAAGATGACCAATCATCTAAGATTCATGGAGGTGACGATGGAGAATGCAGTGTCCCAGCGGTGTAAAGACCGACCACAGGAGCGGTAGGAGAGCAGCATCACCAAAAGGAGGTGCTGGCCGCTCTGATACCATGGTAAAATGAGTCTAGGGCATGAAGGCCCATGCAAAATGAGTCATGAGCTCTGGTGGTGAGCGAGAGAATGGTAGTGTCAAGATTTGGCTAATTCAGGAACTCATGAATTAAGGATCAAGGAGAGTGTACAATGAGCCCTATTGAGGGCTTATGTACCGGGGACTAGCGGCTACCCTAATGAACATTGATTTGGATGTTAAATATTTTTAGCATGGTCAAATTTCGTCAAAGACGAACTTTCATCGAATTTAAAGGTACCATCAAAATAATTCCAGGATCCATTCATCAAAATCAAAGGTCCAGGTGCTAAATTTGATGACATTGTCAATCGGGTTCATGGAGACTTGTTTCATGTCAGTCGGTTTTTCCTAAGGCAAAAATATTCCTTCGACAGTCTTTTTCAGCTCGCACGAACACACAAATGGAGTTGTTTGAATAGCAGCTGGCTCGGTGCACGTTGAGCATCCCGCAACAGTTTTCGTTGGACTGACGGAGTCGTCAACACTCAAGGTTGTCCACTTACGAGGCCGTCCAACTGGACGGTGACGCAGTGGGGCATGTGCAGGAGGGCAGTGCTTGGTAGCTTGCATGAGCCATGCAACCTCCCCGCCACGTCTGCTCGGCTTCGCGTCATTCGACCGTTCAACCGTTTGAATCGAAACATCTTAAAACACTTCGACAATAGTCCTTCGTCGAATTAAACATTTGTCCCTAAACAGTTGTCGAATTCAAGGGTCTACCCCCTATTTTTCATCAAATTCAAAAGAACCCCTAAAGTAATTGCAAACATACAAAAAACTCGTCGAATTAATTATGCTTCTCCTAAATAATCGAAATCAATGTTCATTAGGGTAGCCCACCAGGCCTCGTCATTCTCATCACACCAAAGGTACGAACAGGGAACATGCATGAATTAGAACATGAAACAAACAATGGAGGTCTCCCGAGGCACCGGAACAGTAAACCATGTGCCCGGGTCTTGACCAGCCGGAAAATATGCATTATACCCTAAATATATCCAGACTCCACTGTGACACACTACCATCACCGCCTAGCCAGGCTAGGCACGTTTAGGCCTCCCGAGACACTAGAACAAGCAACCGGGTTTCCAAGTCTCAGCCACATGCAAACTACACATGTTCCTCAAATGGTCAATGATGAATAAACCAATCAACGTTGGGTCTCCCGAGGTACCAGCACAAACCACCAACTACTCGGGTCTCGATCACTGAGAAAACTCCACCAAAGATGTCTGAGCGGAGCTGCTAGAATGCACCACACATGCAACAGAAAGAAATGTAGCTGCTAGAGAACCATCAGCATAGACTAGGAGGCTCCCGTTACGCAAGACTGTACGATAGTCAGACATTCAAACAACTCATGGCTCATACACAAACAAGTTCTGCACGTGTATGCACATGCGTACCATCGGGTCATGGGGGAGTGTTGTGATGTGAGTCATCCCTGTTTATTTGTACAGCTTATTGTGACCACTAGGCTGTGTCCATGCTTGTGCAGATCCCTGATGCGGGCCCAACTGGCGCCGGAGCACCGACAGGTGGTGGCTCCACCCACCAGCAGCTGCCAGAGAGCTGCCACGACGTCCCGGGTACTTGCTAGGATACTCTACAATTTTTATGTAGTCGCTAAAGTTTTCTCGGTGGACTGGCTTCTGATCCCAATTTGCATGTTTTGCATTGTCTGTCTGCTGATCAATGCCAGACCTATGGGTGTGACCAGTCGTAGTATTTGGCTCAAGATTGTGGATCTTTAGGTTCAGACGGTGTTGCATTTGGATACCTGTGCGCATAGTTACGGCCAAAACAGTGGTTTTTGGCTGGTTCTAGGACAAACTGACACTTCCGCGTGCTTCTCCCGCCGTGTGCCGCGGCAAGTATTTGTGCTATGTGCTTGTTAGTTGTCCTTTCTCTCTGCATTACTGGGCTATTGAATCGTATGAGACTCTGAGCTTCTCCCTAGCTTAACCCAACTAGAAACTATTCTTGTGCACAGGTTGGGACAGTTGCGTTGTTGATGCAGCATGTGGGCTTCCACGCTCGTTGCTTAGTCTGTTGCCCCCTCAGTCTGCCGCTCTAGAGTCTAAGTCTGAGTGCACTAGGTTTGTTTCTCAGAGACGCACGCACCAAAGTTAGTGCCAGAAAGTAGCTGAGAACTGGAAATGACTGATTAAGAAACAAGAATGAGCAACAATGAAAGACCCCTCCAAATTCTAGCTCCCCCCAGTTCTGTAGAGCTTTTTACTTAGTTTCGAAGCCAATCAAAAAATAGACCTATTTTCTGGCAGGCAGGGTTTTCTTGGTGAGCCATGCCAGACGACCGAGAGCACAATTCCCGGGCGTCGTCCATTTTCCCGAAAACTGGACCATACCATAATACGCATGCTTTGAATGTAGTCGTGTGGTCAGAATCAGCTAGAAGAAGAACAGTAAGGAGTTATGGCCGCCTAAACCCATGCAGCACCTACGCTAATCCCCGGTACCAACAATGCCAGAAAATCGCAAAACTTGGACCCTGGGCATGATATAGCATTGCAAATGCAACAGTGCAGTCAAACACGACGCTAGACGCGTGCAGAGAGCATATGTGATGATAGTGCCTGCCAGCGGCATGACTGCCGACCAGGTCTGCCGATGGAGCTGAGCATGTTGGAAGGACAAGGCTATAGCAAACTGTGTGTATGCCTCAGCGTGCGTCGGCTCCACCGGACGACACTCCAGCAACGTTGCGTCTCGTCGTCAGTCATCTGCATGCCAATGTACACAAGCCGTGAGAACACAACAGAGTCTAAGTTAGAGATGTGTGAAAAAACCAACACTCCCCCATGACTCACAGAACCAGTGCACATATACAGGCAGAGAGCTTAGAGACCAAGCGGATAGAGAGAGAGAGAGAGAGAGAGAGAGAGAGAGAGTCTCATGGACGCACACCGACCGTACTCACAGCCTACCGGAACCAATCACGCTTCAGTACCTTGGTCGAAAAGTCAGCCAACTGTTGTGTTGTCTCAACCCACACAATGCTGAAGCTGCCGTGATGCAACAACGAACGCAATAGTGATACTCAACATTGACGTGCTTTGTGCGAGTGTGATGCACGTCGTCATTGTCAGCAATGGCCATGGCACTTTCATTGTCGCAATGCAGCGTGATGGTCGGGACTGACTAACGCAATTCGGACAGCAGGCGGCGCAACCACACGCCCTCACAAGCGCCAAAACCAAGGGCCACATACTCAGCCTCAGCAGTGCTACGTGCAATGCAACCATGCTTGCCGCTACGCTAGGACACAGCCGTCCTGCCAACAAGAAAGATCCAGCCAGTGCGACTCTTACCGTCTGGCCTGCCGGTCCAGACACTGTCGGTGTATCCCGTTGTCACAACGGACGGCTGTCACCGGAACATGAGGACTCGTTGTGGGGTATAGACAACATAGCATAATACTCAGATCGCAATCTCAAAATGGAGGTGACGTGACTCTTGAGAGAATTGTGCCAGGAGGTTGATGGCGAACGCAATTTCTGGACGCGTCGTCGTCACCAGGAACATCAGTGACCCGATGACGCATAAATATGTGGTCACATCTACTGGCTCCCCCACCACGGCTGGATTAGAGCTCTTGAGCATTGTCTGACCATCGGGTGACATGGGTAAGGACACTCTGGGCACGAGGGGCAGGTCCTCTGCGAAGCGCCCGGACAAGGTCTGGACGTAGGTGGCCTGGTGGGCATGCAGGATGCCTGTAGAGCGATCATACTCAAGCTCCATACCGAGAATGACTTGTGCTGACCCGAGGCCCTT
Source organism: Penium margaritaceum (assembly GCA_023375785.1). Taxonomy (NCBI): domain Eukaryota; kingdom Viridiplantae; phylum Streptophyta; class Zygnematophyceae; order Desmidiales; family Peniaceae; genus Penium; species Penium margaritaceum. The sequence continues at coordinate 99,768 of SZWC01002857.1, forward strand.
CAGCATGCAGCAGGTCCTTGACCTGCTGGATAGTAGCTGCGTCCGGCGATGTAATGAGCACGTCGTCGACATAAACCAGGACAGTGACGTTTGCCTGACCTCGAGGACTGATAAACAATGCGGGGTCGGTAGAGCTACGAAGGAGGCCGCCGTTGAGTAGCGTGCAACAGCGCGGTGACTGCTTCAGGCCATAGAGTGCCTTCCGCTGCTTCTAGACCTTGTTAGAGCCATTTTCAAAACCTGGAGGCTGTACCATGTAGAGCTCCCCACCCTCCAGTGAGTCATGGAGAAAGGCTTTGCTCACATCCATTTGATGCAGTTCCCACCCGTGCTGGGCAACGAAGCTGAACATCGCTTGGCTAGTGGAGAACCGACCGATTGGGGCAAAGATTTGGTCACAGTTGATCCCAGGCACCTCAGCAAACCCCTTGGCTATAAGACAGGCCTTGTACTTGTCCAGGAACCCGTCTGGCTTCCTCTTTCGCCAGAGAATCCACTTGGTGCCGATGGCCTTACGGCCCCGAGGGAGGTCGACGAGCTCATAGACGTGATGTTGCCGAATGGCGACAAGCTCGTCAGTGCATACAGCCTCCTAGTGAGCGGCCTTGGGATACGCCCGAGCCTCACATACGGTGCATGGGTCCTCTAGTTCCTCTGTGGGACAGACAGTATGGATGTGCGCATCCCGTGCTCCTAGTGGCATACGTATGAGCGTGACCATGACGGCATACCGGTGCTCATGATGGAGCAAGTCATAGCCCAGAGCTGACCCTGGATGTATGTCAATGATGAATGACAGTGTGGCCAAGCCAAGTGTCTTGGTGCCGAGGTCCCCGCTCACGCCTGTGGAAGTGGGTCTGACAGGAGGCAAGGAGCTTCGCGGGGTGACGAGGGGTCATGGCGCGAGAGGACGTGAGGAGGCGGCCTGAGTGCTCACTGTCGGCCTGGGTCGAAGGCTCCCGCCTGGACCACGTGTGTAGCGCACCGACACGGATGAAGCAGCCGGCCCTATGGGACTGGCAGGCACGGACGGGGTCGTCGGCCCTGAGGGACTGGCAGGCACGGACGGGAAAACCGGCCCTGAGGGGCTCACAGGCACAGATGGGGCAGCTGGCCCTGAGGGGTTGACGGGCAAAGAAGGGGTAGCCGGCCCTGAGGGGTTGACGGGCACAGACGAGGCAGCCGGCTCTGAGGGGCTGGGAGGCACAGACGGGGTAGCCGGCGCTGAGGGGTTAGGAGGCACGAACGGGATAGCCGGTCCTAAGGGACTGGCGGACATGGACTGGGCAACCGACACAGAGGGACCCGTAGGTGCAGATGATGAGCTGCCCGGACGCGGCTGGACAGAGGATAGACCCACCACTCCCACGCGACGGGAGGAACATCGATACGACGGAGCGAACGAGGTCGTGGGAGAACAGAAGATGACTTCTCGGGACTCGACGATGTAGTGTCGGGTGGCATCCCAGAAATGCCATGCCTTGGACTGACGCGAGACGCCAAGGAAGGTGCAGGGACGGCCACGAGGCTCGAGCTTGCCACCTTGGTGTGGGGCATGTAACCACATGACAACAACGCAGCTCTAGACATGGGCCGGGCGGAGAATGGGTCCATGGGGAATCCGGTTCCAGACCCACATCATGTAGGTCATGGCTTTAAAGTAGAAACCGTCAGAGAGACCAGACTCGACCCGCATGGTGCGGACGGCGTCAGCCATGGTGTGGTTCCACAGCTCAGAGACGCCATTCTGGGCTATCATGCTGGACGCTGACGTCTCATGATAGACGCCACGGGAGGCAAAGAAGAGTGTGATCTCTCCCAGAAGCTCATCCCCGTGATTAGAACGGAAGCGACGGAGAGGATGACCACACTCACGTTTCACACAGACAAGCCAGTCCTGAATGATGGGAGCTACGTCGCTCTTCTGCCGAAGGTAGAAGACCCAATGATAGAGAGAGTAGTCGTCTGTAAATATTAGACATAATAAGGTACAGGGCACGAACGCAACATAGACTGAGTCATGCAGGGTAGGGTGGAACGAGCGACGATGCAATTCGAAGTTCCCTGGAGAGGAGGGCGAGGAAGGCCGAGCTAGAGTGCAATGAACTGCTCCAACTGATGCTCACAGGTGGAGGGTCTGACGAAGTAGACCGACTGTGGTGTAACGGCGTCAGAGTCTAGGAAGGAGGAGGAAGAGACTACAAGAGGCGACGGTGACGGAGGAGCGAACGCGGACAGTTGTGGAAGATACTGTAGTGGAGCCGTCACGAGCGGCACAGATGCAACAAGAGCAACGACAGCCACTGCAGTTATGGCAAGGAGACGCTCACACTGCCGACGCATGGTGGCGATGACGCGAGCCTCGAAAGTTGGGAGCGGACACGTATATGACCCATGTCACAACTGGCCACAGTTGTGGCAGACGAGGCTGCCGTTACCAGATCCACTAGATTGCTGTTTTGGGCCCTTGCCCTTCTTGCCCCTACGCTTCTTCTTGCCTGATGAGGAGGCGTCGGAAGATGCTGCCACTGCTTGGGCGGCAAGTGCCACTGATGCCACGACAGGAGAGGCAAGGGGCTCCATGTGATGGATGTGTGACTCTTGACGAGCCTCCTCAATGTGGAGAACGAGCTCGTATGCCCAGGGCATGAGGGTACCCTGGGTAGCCAATGCGGCGAGGACCTCCTCGGAGTAGTGGACGACGACGTCGGAGAAGGCGTCGGTGGCGCCGCGCTTGATAGTCAGGAGCGTGGAGAGGAGGATGGCGTGGCGTCTCCAAGGCGGCACAGGATATCCTCGGCACGCTACCAATAGGAGGTGACCGTCTCAGTCTCCCCATGCAGAGGTAGTTGAACTCCAGGATCAGGCGGCTCGTCTCGGCATCACTGGACAGACGATGAGGACGTGTGAGTACGTACAATGCTGCTACGGGGTCAGGGAGTGCGCCAGTGGTGAGGTCGTTGAGGAAGGGCTTGAGGGCGAGACGTGCAGCCGGAGGGGCAACAGGGACGAGGGCACACACGGCGCGACTGGGGTCATATACCTGGTCAGCCTGGGTGGAGACAAAGGGCAGTACATAGTAGGGCTTCAAGCCCTTGCCTTGTGCCCAGATCTGGAAGGTGAGCTCCCAGCTCCGGAACAAATCGCCAACCTGAAGCGACGGCGGTGGGGTTTCGAAGTCCTTTGGCCCATGGCCGGCACCCAGAGTGGGGCCTAGGACTGACGTCACCGTCTACCGTTGGCGCTGTGTGTATTACCGCTCCAGGTATTGTGTGGCATAGGATACCGCAGGGCTCGCATACCCAGGTGAGAGAAAGGGTGCTTGCTGACGCTACTGTTGCTACTATAGGGACTGCTGATGCTGCTGTTGCCGTGGCTGCTAATGTTGTTGCTGCGGTAGGTGTGTTGGCTGCTGCAATGCCGCTAGCTCTTGCGTCAACGTTTCGAGCTGCTGACGCAAAGCGGTAGGCAGATTTGTCCAGCCAACATTCTCGTGAACAGAGCCCGTAGGGTGCTGCTGTTGCTACTGCTGCTGTTGTGACTGTTGCTGCTGCTTCTACTGCTGTTGTAGTGACTGTTGTTGTTGCTGCTACTGCTGTTGCTGTTTTGGCTATTGTTGTTGCCGCGGCTGATGATGCTACTGCTGTTGTTGCTGCTGTTCCTATTGTTGTTGTAGCAGCGGTAGCTACTACTGTTATTACTGCTGCAACTACCATAAATGTTGCAGGAAAGAGGCCCTCTAATAGAGGAGGACCCCTCTACATCCTCTGCCATGGTATCCTTTGTTTTCCCTCCTTTTCTATGCTGTTGATGTCAGCAGTGATGTCAACCTAGGATGGCTGAAGTCAGCAACTGCTGATGCGTTATCTGCAGGGTTGGTGTTGTATTTTTTTTGGTTGTTTCTGACGTCAGTACTGATGTCAGTAGTAACATCAGCCGAATGTGACTAACATCAGCAATGGTTGCCGTACTATTGCAACAACCGTTGCCATGACACCTATAGAGCTGTTGCCATTGCTGTTATTGTTACAACTGACGTTGCTCCTACTATTGCTGCTATAAAAAATATTGCTCCTACTACTACTGCCACTGCTATAGATGCTACTACAGTAGCTACTCATGTTGTTGTATGTGCTGCTACTACTGCCGTTGCTGTAGCTGCTCATGCCGTTGTAGGTGCTGCTCCTATCGCCGCTGTTGCCGCTGGTGCTGGTGTTTTTGCTACTGCTGCAACTATTGTTACAACTGTTGCTACTACTACTACTAAGGTGCTGGTGCTATTGCAGTTGCTACAGCAGCTGTGGTGGCCGCTGCTGCTACAAGAGGGCCACCTGTAAGGATGGAGGACTCTTTTACGTGCGTGTTTTTTTCCTCGTTTGTCTCTGCTCGTAGCTTGCTGCATGTTGTGAGCAGTGAGCTCGCTGCTTGCTTGCGAGCTGCAAGCCGCGAGAAGCGAGCTGGTTGTTTGTTGCTCACTCCAAGCTGCGAGTAGCGAGCTCGCTGGAAGCTGCAAGCAGCGAGCTCACTACAAGCTTCTAGCAGTGAGCTCGCTGCAAGTTGCAAGCAGCGAGCTCGCTGCTCGCTTGCAAGCTCCAAGCCGCGAGTAGCGAGCTCGTTGTTCGCTACTTGTTGCGAGCTGCGAGCAGCGAGCTCGTTGCTTGTTGTTCGCTGTGAGCAGTGAGCAGCAAGCAGATGCTTCTGCTGGTGTGGCTACTGCCAGCGGCTGTAGCTCACTACTACTTGTTACTACTAGCTCCTGCTAGCTGCTGCTGGCTACTGCTTACTTCTGCTCTTGCTGCAGCCGGCTGTTGTTGCTCCTCCCTACTGTTGCTGGCCAGTACTGTTGCTCGCTGCTATTGCACACTACTGCCACTGCTACTGGCTGCTGCTGCTACTTGCTGCTGCAAGCTGTTGCTACTGCGAGCTGCCACGAGCTACTGCTGCTACCTCCTGTTGCTGCTGGCTGCTTCTCCCACTACTCGCTGCTGCTGCAAGCTGTTGCCGGCTTTGCAGGCTGATGCTGCTACTTGCTACTGTCGCTGCCAGTCATTCCACCTGGATGAAGTCGCCACATGCGTCGTCGCCAGTGGGTGCCTGACGTGTTGGCCGCTTACCTCCTCGCAACACACGTGGGGGTCAGTGCTGTCGGAAAAATCCAACACCATTTCCCCTAGCCTAGTGGCCGTGGGAAAAAATGTGACACCACTGCCAGGCGGGTCAATATTGCCTTGAAAAATCTGGCAGCATTTCCCCTGCACTGGCACGCATGGAAGTCCGCAGGCGTAGTTAGGAACCTGTACGTCAGTTTGCTAGTGCTATTGCTCAGCTCTGGTTCTGATACCAAGCTGAAAACTATTCTAGTGCGTAGGTTGGGGCAGGTGCGTTGTTGATGCAGCATGCGGGCTTCCATGCTCGTTGTACAGTCTGCTAACCTCTCAATCTACCGCTCTAGAGTCTAAGTCTGAGTGCACTGGGTTTGTTACCCAATGACATGCGCGCCAATGTTAGCGCCAGAAAGCAGCTGAGAACTGGAAATGACTGATTAGGAAACAAGAATGAGCAACAATGGGAGACCCCTCCAAATTCTAGCTCCTCTCGAGCTCTGTAGAACTTGTTACTCAGTTTCTAAGCCAATCAAAGAATAGACTTATTTTCTGGCAGGCAGGGTTTTCTCGGTGAGCCCTACCAGACAGCCTACAGCCCAAAAGTTGGGCATCGTCCGTTTTGCTTGAACCATAATACGCATGCTCCTGATGTAGTCGTGCGGTCAGAATCAGCTAGAAAAATAGCACTGAGGAGTTATGGCTGCCTGAACCGAGGCAGCACCTACGCTAATCCCTGGTACCAACAATGCCAAAAAATCATGAAACTTGGACCCTAGGCATGATATAGCGCTGCGAATGCAACAGTGCAGTCAAACACGACGCTGGACGCGTGCAGACAGCATATGTGACGACAGTGCTTGCCGGCAGCATGACTGCCCAGGAGGCTTGCCGATGGAGCTGAGCACGTTGGACGGAGGAGGCTCCAACAAACTGACCGTAGGCCTCAGCATGCGTCGACTCCAACGGACGACACTCCGGTAGCGTCGTGTCTCATTGTCAGTCATGTGCACACCAATGTACACAAGCTGGGAGGACACAACAAAGTACAAGTGAGAGATGTGTGAAAAAACCAACAAACCCTTGTTGTTTCTTGCACCTGCTTGCTTGCTAGTGCGCTAGCGGATGGGACAGTGTCGCCGCGTCAGCAGTAGTAAGTCTAGGAAGCTTCCTAGTAATTTCTTAAAGTGATGTGTGCAAAGTCGCACCGCGAGTGGCGGATTTAAAAAGCTCTGTCGAGAAGTCGGGGGGCTCTGAGAATATCGGAACGCTTCTTTGTAAAAGTCAAGTGTTGTCGAGAAGGCGACCGGACGATATCGAAAAATTTATATGGTTTTCGATATTTATTTGGACCATTATGGAAAGTGGTCAAAGTTATCTGAAATTTTTGGAACGGAGCACTGAAGGTCGGGGCTGAGAAATTGCTAGGAAGCTTCCTAACCTTGCTGCTACTGATGTGGCGACACTGTCCAGTCAGCTAGCGCACTAGCAAGCAAGCAGGTGCAAGGAACAGCAAGGATCAGGCTAGGGAGACGCGCAAAGTCTCATAAGCTCCAATAGCTTAATAATGCAGAGAGGAATGACAACTGACAAGCACATAGCATAAATACCTGCCGCGGCACACGGCGGGTGACGCGCGCCGTAGTGTCAGTTTGTCCTAAAACCGGTCAAAACCATTGTTTTGGCCGCAACTCTGCGCTCAGGCATCCAAACGCAACGCCGTCTGAACCTGGAGATAGAAAATCTCGAGCCAGACGCTATGACTGGTCATACACACAAGACCGACATCAATCAGTGGACAGACAATACAAAACATGCAAATCGGGCTCGAGAGCCAGTCCACCGAGAAAACTCTATCGTCTACAGAAAAACTACAGAGCACCCCAGCAAGCACCCGAGACGTCGTGGCAGCCGTCTGGCAACTGCTGGTAGATGGATTCACCAACCGTCAATGCTCCGACGCCAGCTGGGCCCGCATCAGGGATCTGCACGAGCATGGACATGGGCGAGTGGTCACAGTAAGTTGTACAAACAGACGGAAACAACTCACATCACAACACTCCCCCATGAACCGATGGTACGCATGTCCATACACGTGCAGAACTGACACAGGTGCACAACAAGATGCTCAACAGTCCATGCTCACACACCCCAATCTCAGCCACTCTCAGGCAAGGGACGTAGCCCGACAGAACGAATGGCCACCATGAACTTTACGCGCGCAAGTGCCTTGGTCAAGAAGTCAGCCCGCTGCATGTCTGTGCTGACCCAGATGTCAGAGATCACCTGTCACTCTACAAGATCACGCAAAAGTGATGCTCAACAGCAACGTGCTTTGTGCGTGCATGAAACACACCAGAGTTCTCTGCAATGGCAAGAGCACTTTGGTTGTCAAAGCACAGACTGACACAACTCACCAAATAGACGCTACACCCACACCGCCTTAGCAACCCCAGTCCCCAGAGCAACATACGTAGCCTCTGATGAGCTATGTGTGATACAACCTTGCTTGCCACTACGCCACGACACAACGGTGCCACCAAGCAGGAACACGTAGCCTGTCCGACTGCACCCATCAGGACTCCACGCCCAGTCACTGTCTGTGTAGCCGTCGACTACCACCAAACACTGCCGTAAAAAAAAAGTCCGAGGTACGCTGTGGACACCACGTACCACACCAATTGCACAGCCGCATGAAGGGCTCTCTCCCAAGGACACTGTGAAAACTGTGCAAGGAGGTTGACGGCGAAGGCAATGTCGGGTCGTGTGGTGGTGGCCAAGTATATCAAAGAGCCAATCAGGCGCAAGTACGAGGTCAAGTCCACTGTCTTCCCCATGTCTGCGGGATCATCCATCTTCAGAGCATGCTGCATGTCAGGTGTGATGGGGGTGGAGGCTGTAGGAAATTCATCCAAGAGGTCATCAAACCGCACCCCCACAATGCGGGCATAACGTGCTTGATGCAACAAGAGTGTCCGTCGCTGACGATCACGCACGATCTCCATCCTGAGAAACACAGCTGCAGGACCAAGGTCCTTCATCCTATAGGCGGCCTGGAGAACTGCCTTGGCCTCCTTTACAGCCTCCATAGAAGGAGAGGCAATCAGGATGCCTTCCATGTAGACCAAGATGGCGGTGAAGGTCTCAGTTGTCCGTCTGAGAAAGAGGGACAGGTCAGCGTCACTGTGTACGTAACCGGCACGTGTCAGTGTGCCGGTGATCTCCAAGTTCCAGCACCTGGATGACCGTTTCAGGCCGTACATGGCCTTGTGCAAGCGCCAGACCTTGTCACCGACCTCGAATCTAGGTGGCTAGACCATGTAGATCACCTCCTCTAAGGTGCCATGGAGGAACGCGTTGTTCACTTCCATCTGGTGCAGCTCCCAGTCGTGGTGAGAAACAACCCCGAACAGAGCGCGAGTGGTGATCATGCGGCCAACGGGTGCAAAGGTGTCAGTAAAATCTACTCCCTCAACCTGCAAAAACCCCTTGGCCATCAAGCGAGCCTTGTAGCGATCCAGTGTGCTATCAGGCTCCACCTTCTTGCAAAAGGCCCACTTGGCATGTACAACCTTCCGCCCAGGCGGGAGGTCGACAAGCTCATAGACACCGTGCTCACGGATGGCTCTCAGCTCATCCTCACAAGTAGCACGCCACAGGTCTACCTCGTGAGCTGAGAGTGCCTCCTTCAACGTGCCTGGATCAGATGTCGTCGAGGGAGTGCTCCGGGTGGCTAAGACACACGCTTCCGGACTCGGTCTGACCGCGACAAGGTCGGTTACGGCATCGCAAGCGACCAAGAACTCTCGGGAGACCAACTTGTGGCCGACAGGACATGCTGGATGCACCTCAGTGTAGTCTGCCTGGACACTCAAGCCAAGGGCCTTCATGCCAGGCTCGCCACTATGAACACTACGAGTCGGGCGCCTGGGCGCTGAGTCAGCAGTCTGCTAAGCCCTAGAGACCAATGGTCGAAGACGACCACCGGGCTCGCGAGAGTAGCTTGATGCTGAGGTGCTCACCTCAGGCTGCGGGGAAGGCTGCTGAGCCAGAGTCGTAGGGGACATGGGTACATGTACGGGAGTGGGTGTGACAGAGGGGGCTGACACTGGCACGGGATCAGGTGTGCCAGAGGGGACTGACGCTCGTATCGGATCAGGTGTGGCAGAGGGGACCGACACTGTCACAAGATTGGGTGTGCCAGAGGGGTCTGACACCGGCACGGGATCAGGTGTGCCAGAGGGGTGTGACATCGACACGGGATCAAGTGTGTCAGAGGGGACCGACTCCGGCACGGGATCGGGTGTGCTAGAGGGGTCTGACACCGGCAAGGGATCAGGTGTGCCAGAGGGAACTGATGAGGCTACTGGACCCACAGCCACGATGGCCGGATCGTCAGCAGCCGGAGACCGGACCACAGGTGAGGAGGCCCGGATGGACCCATCCACAGGACTAGACTCCCCCATCCGCTGGGAGGCCACACAAGTAGGAACGTGGTCGGCGGCCAGCGACAGAATGCTAGACAAGTCACGGTAGGTGAGAGCCTCAAAGAAGAGAGCATCTCGAGACTCGACAATACGATGGCGAGCACGGTCCCAAAAGCACCAGGCCTTTGACCTCGGGGAGATGCCGATGAAGGTACACATGCGTCCCCGAGGTGAGACCTTGGACTCCTGCAAGTCCTCGGTATACCAAACATAGGCGAGGGACCCCCAAACACGGACGAGACGGAGATCAGCACAATGGCCGAACCACAACTCGTACGGCGTGACATGGTCTGGAAGTGGACCATCCGGTAAGCGGTTCCAGACCCACGTCATGTAGGAGAAGCCCTCAAAGGCAAACGACTCCGCTAGACCGCACTCAGACCGCATAGCGGAAACCGCATCCTCCATGGTGCAGTTTTAACGCTCAGACACACCGTTCTGCTGTGGTGTAGCAGGGACGAAAGATACCGTGCTCGGCAAAGTAGGCATCCATCTCGCCTAAAAATTCGCCACCACGATCTGAGCGGAACGTGTGCAGGGTGTGATGAGACTGACGCTCAGCCATCACAAGCCACAGGCGGACCGTCAGTGCGACATCGCTCTTGTGGCGGAGGTTGTAGATCCACCGCATCCAGGTGAAATCATCGGTGAGGGTGAGAACATATTGACCCCGATCAGAGAGGAACTCGACTCGGAGAGGACCGAGTGGACCAACTTTAGTGGGCACAGTGCCCGGGAGGAGGAGTCAGGGTAAGAGCAACGATACATCTTACCTTGGGCGCAAAAAAGACAGTCGGTCTTGGGCGGCTTCTCAAAAGAAGTTGCGTCAAGAGCGAGGGCTGGCTTAGTTTGAATGAGCTTGGACACAGTGTCCGAGCTCACATGGCAGAGGCGATGATGTAACAAGCGCTGGTCCTCAAGGGAGAGAACACCATTGACAAACACACGCGCAGAGGAGAGAGGGGGGGAAGAAACAGAGGGAATGCAATGAGACACGTGATACAGGTCATCAACAACATAGGCACGAAGCACGATGGTGCGCGTGTCAAGAGCAGTCACTGTGGTAGAGTCAATAGAGTGCTCAACAGTGAGACCCATCCTGGTGCATGCACGAACAGAGAGCAGGCTAACCTCAAGAGCAGGGACAAAGAGCACATCAGAAATATAGAAGGGGCCAGACGGACCATCAAACCGCACAACCCCAACTCCCTGCACAGGCAACGACTGACCAGACCCTGTGCGAACAGACCGAACGGACGCAACGGGACCGAGCACAACGAAGTCACTACGACGACAGGTCATGTGATGGGTGGCAACAGAGTCAATAATCCAGGTACCACCCGGCTCACGACCAGTCGTCAACACTGAGCAATGCACGACAGAACACTCTGCCTCCGCTGGACGCTCAGCAGAGGACTCGGGACAACGACGAACAACACGGATCTGTGACTCGTCAAGCCAGTCGGTACTGTAAGGTCCATCCTCATCGTAATCCAAAAAAGCTCCACTACAAGCATCACCACGGGCAACAAACGCAGTAAGACAAGCTATGTCGGGACCACTTGGATGTGACAACACACTTGCACCTCCCTAAGTATGAAGTGCCAGCAGTTGATGAAGGTCCACGATCGTGCGATCCCAAGGGTCCACATCACTGCTGCCGCCTGGTGAATCGGATGCGTCTGCTGCACTCGTGGTCACGGCGCGTCCAGTCCGTGTGTCACTTGAGGAAATCCGCTGCGTGTGTGTCGCCTGAAGGTCGTACATGATCCGAGTCCAGTCAAGGGACTGCTCACACTCCGTGTAGCGGTGAGTGCCTCCAAAGTTGTAGTAGTGGATAGAACGTCCACTGCCACTACTCACCGGCTGCTGCTGCTGCTGTCCCTTCCCGCGTCGCTTCTTCCCCTTCTCTTCCAGTGCAGCCGCTACAACACCCTGAGTGTGGCCGCTCAGGGTAGAGGAGGAGGAGGAGGAGGAGGAAGCGGTGGAGGAGGGACTAGTGAGCTAGGGCAGAGGCGTAGGAGAGGTCGCAGTCATTGTTGCAACAAGTGGACTCTGTTGATGGGCGATGGCAACCTCATGAGCCGATGTGGCCTAGATGAAGTAGCGATGGGCCCAAGGAAGCAGCTGTAGTGGCTCGTACAACTCAGAGAGAGCCACAAAATCGAAGCCTGTAAAGAGCTTCACGTGGTCCAAGTGCGCCCCCATCATGATGGTGTCGAGTGCCCACAATTGCCTCACGCCACCGGTCCCAAGGCGCGTGTAAAGGCACATCTTACGCCTCCCGTAGTCAGCTGCAAGCTCCGTGGGACCCTGACGGAGGGAGTGAAACTCACGTAGTCGTCAGGTCGCCCTCGTGGCATGAGTCTTCGTAGCGAGAAGTGTCAGGGCCAGCTCCCAACCCTGACGCGGATCTTCTCCAGTCCCGGTCCCGGTCTCATCGAGAAAGGGTCGGAAGTCGACCACACTCTCCCGCGGCATGGCATAGAGGAGACCGCGCATCGCTCTCGCTGCTGTCTGGACCCGGTGAGTGACGCGGGTCTGGTATTGGCTGTGATAGTAGGGCCAGACACCCTCAAAATCAGCCCACACCTGAAATAAGGTCTCCTAGTAATCGAAGCCCTCGTCGCTATCGTAACGGGGTGGAGGTGTCTCAAAGTCCTTCGGTCGCCGCACCGTGGGGAGGGCGACCTCAGGCTCGTGAGACGGTGGACGGGGTATGGGGAGCCCACCAGTGAGGGAAACGCCACCAAAAATGAACGCTGTTGAACGACGTGGCTGATCCTGACGGCGAGAAGGTGGCGGAGTGAGAGGTTGCGATCCCATACGTAACTCACGGATGCGCTCTTCAAGCACACGAATCTTGTGCTCGCGTGAGTCATCCTCAATCTCCTCCTCATCCCAGGTGTCCACCTGTGATGAGTGGTGCTGAGGCTGCGGCGCTGTGTAGGGTTTGGACTGCTGAGCAGATGGTGCAGCTCCAGTAGATCCTCCAGGTGGCTGCTGTGAGGCCCCCGAACAACCGCGTAGTAACTCCGTGATCTCCTGCACCGTGTCGGACTGCCTCTGCTGCTACCGGCGCATCTCGTCCTGCGACCGACGAAGCTCGTCGATCATGAGAGACTGCGACCGCGGACTCATAACGCCCGAAGAGGAAGAAGAGGGGTCAACTAGCCCTTTGCCCTTGTCACGGACTGGCGCCATCGCAATGCTCAATATGGGGCCAAATGTCAAAATGCTCCAAACAAAAAACTGGCAGTGTTTCTCAAAGAGTTGAAAATTTCAGAAAAATTAACGTTTTGACCCCAAATTTGCGGAGTCAGCACAGCCTATGATGACATCAGCGTTTTTTTACGCTAGCGAAGAAAACGCTAGTGTTTTTTCTTTCTTTCGCTGGCGTATTTTACGCCAACGATTTTTGGGTAACATAGTTACCTATTACAATCGGTTCGTGACTAAAAGATGCTGCAAGAACATCGTGATTGGTGGATCGGTAATTTTTCTGCCATACCACCAATCAGGGTGCAAGAATTTGTAGGATTGTATCCCCCCCCCCACGTCCGCGGACGCACAAACGAGGTCGGCCCAGAACAAAAAAATCACGGACATAGACCTACGTAACCGGACAGACCCCGGATAGTACGGATTAACCAGTCCGACGCCAGGACAAAAGGGTAAAGACTGTACGTTAGGTCACACCTCCTTGGCCTCGCCGTCTTGTTTCACAGCCTGGTCATCATGGTCAACTCTTGAGACTCGTGAACCCGGCTTCAAACAGGGTCAAAATGCAATTGCAATTGAACCACTGTCATATAAGGTAAATTAATTTAATTCTGCCTATAATTACGTCATATTATTTTTCATAACATACTCAAACATACCAAATTCATCCAAATTTGTCAAAGGTAAGTTTTTTTTGTGAAGTTCATAATAGACGTTTGAAACTAGCATGTTCACAATACATGAACAAATGAATCGTTTTTAAATCAATTCATCGTCAGAAAACCCACATTCATAGCAAAAAAACGAGAAGAAATGTCTTTTGAGGTTCTTCTTCAATATATTGGTCAATTGTTATACATAATAATGTATCGTCAAGCGCATTTGTTGAATTTTTTGTTATTATTTTTTTAGCTTTTACATCCACACAAGTTAGAATAAATCCAGCATAGCTTGAAGTAATTTAGGAAGAGTTTGCCCAAACCATACACAATGTTTAAGAGCACACATGGGCGAACAAGAAAAATAGTTTGAACGAATGCGGGTGACAGTTTGACATTCCATTTACAACCAGTTTTGGCTTCCACGGACGAGGTAAAGTCTCATGGCAAACCTTCCATTATGTGGTCCCGATTGCAGGCAATTATTTAGCCTCTTAAGAGATACTTATACGAATACTTTTTCTCGGTTACTATGTAACCTTATGCACGCTTTGCGTGCAACACCTGCCTCTTGTTTTTTTTGGAGGTCACGCGAACTCCGCGTGACCAGTGGGGGGTGACCTCGTCATCCCCGACTCGCGGCTATGTAGGGGTTGCACAGGCCTGTGCAGTGCCGTGCAGGCCTGCGCAGTGCTGCGCAGTTTTTGTGCAGCTGCACAGCACTACTGTGCAAGAGCAATGCCGCGCAATCCCGGCGCTGCTACTGCGGCGGGTCTGCTGCTGTGCTGCTGTAGCTACTGCTGCTACCGCTGTTGCTGTTGAAGCTGTAGTAGCTGCAATGCTGTTGCTGCACTATTGCTGCTTCGTTATTGCTGTTGCACTGCTGGTGCTGCTCGCGGATGCTGATGTCGTCGCTACTGCAAGCTGCTGCCGTCGTAGCGCGCTGCCACGGCTCGCAGCCGCGGCTGCAAGCTGTTGTTGCCAGCTGCTACTCCCTTTTTTTTGTGTACAGGCTGGAAGCCAGACACGGCTGTCGCTGCAACCCGGTACTGTCGTTTCTGACCAGCGTGGCTGCTGGATCTCGTCACTGCCACAGCTCCACTTGCTACAGTGGTGGCGATTACGTGGTGACGTCGTTGCTGCTAACGTCGGCTGTGACGGGTCTTAGGATGTGGCAGCGACGGTGACTCTCATTGTTGCTGCCGGTGCTGCGTCTCTGCGGCGAAGCTCAGCGAGAGGGGTCTCGCTACTCTGATACCATGAGAAATTGCTAGGAAGCTTCCTAACCTTGCTGTTGCTGATGTGGCGACACTGTCCAGTCAGCTAACGCACTAGTAAGCAAGCAGGTGCAAGAAATAGCAAAAATCAGGCTAGGGAGGCGCAAAGTCTCATAAGCTCCAATAGCTTAATAATGCAGAGAGGAATGACAACTGACAAGTACACAACATGAATATCTGCCGCGGCATATGGCGGGTGACGCACGCGGCAGTGTCAGTTTGTCCTAAAACCGGCTCAAAACCATTGTTTTGGCCGCAACTCTGCGCACAAGCATCCAAACGAAACACCGTATGAACCTAGAGATGCAGAATCTCGAGCCGGACGCTACGAATGTCACATGCACAAGTCGGGCATCGATCGATGAATAGGCAATGCAAAACATGCAAATCGGGCTCGAGAGCCAGTCCACCAAGAAAACTCTAATGTCTACAGAAAAACTGCAGAGCACCCCAGGAAGCACTCAAGACGTCGTGGCAGCCGTCTGGCAGCTGCTGGTGGATGGATCCACCAACGGTCAGTGCTTCGGCGCCAGCTGGGCCTGCATCAGGGATCTGCACGAGCATGGACACAGCCGAGTAGTCACAGTAAGCTGTACAAACAGACGGAAACAACTCACATCACAACAGGGGCAGTTTGTCCAAATTCTATCGGCCGAAGGGCGTAAAAATCACAAAGTCATTGCGCTGTGAGCAATGAATGTAATGATAGAAATACCCACTCGCGAGTTTTGGGACTTGTACGTCACGGGTAAGAGGCGCGACCTCGCATGCATCGTTCGGCTCGAACGCTAAAGATCTGACTTACCTCATTCTTGTTCTCGATATTTTACATATCTGTTTCAATCACTTGACACTTGTCATTGAAGTACAATCAATGGTTAGTACAAATTATCCATTTTTCCCAAACACCCTAATCGTCCTTTGTCTTGCACCTTGTCACTGTGAACCACCTACGTTCCTCTCGGCATAAAACTCTTCATCATCTTTCTTCTAGAATAAATTTGTGAGGGGTGTCTAGTTCAACCCCCCTCTTGACGGGGACTGCCTTCCGTAAGAAGTCGTGGTTGTATGATTCCTTGGCGCTTCCTTGTTGTTCGGAGAGGCCTGCCTTGGGAGCGCGTTTCCATCGGATGTTCGTGTGAGGGCAAAAGGATCATGTTGATGGCGGTCAAAATCACGAATGGAGAATTATTGAGAGAAGCCGGAGGGTTTGCGGCAGACGTCACCACTTGTGTGAAAAGTTAGTTCCATCGCAAAAGAAAATGACGAATCACAAACCTACTCGAGGCATCAATGGCCAATGAGAGTTGACGATTGGCATTCCCAACCCTGTTTTTTGCCCTGTTTTTTACGACGTCCAGCGCAACTGCACGATGTCGTCGAGCTTTTCAGAATTTGCATCGCAGTCGCAAGAAACATTCTGCACGATTCTTCTCACGGCCACAATTGTTTTGGGTGGTGTTCGTTGAAACGTGAGTATTAAGGCCAAGTCTGCGCGTAATGTCGTTGAGCCTTTCGAACAAAGAGATAGTTGTCATATAATAGCATCGCCGATTACTCGATCGTCAGATTAGTATATGCAAAACTGGAATTGAACAATGGTGGGTCCTCGTACTTCTGCGGCTTGGTACTAGGCATAAAACGGACATGCCAATCCAACGTCGACATTTCTGATGCACCAGCATTCGAAAAAGGCACCTACCTTCGTTGTGATTTGAACCCGCCACTTCTTATCTAGGCGAGTCGTAAACCATGCATTTCGGATATATTTGCCCCTATATTTTGAATGGCGTATCAGTGGAATGATGATGTTTCACCGAGGTTTGGTTAGACGTTGGATAAATTGACCTTGGGGCCCGGGTTCTTACCCTGTCCTAACGCGAGGACCCGCACTGAGCTGGAGGCTGGGGGTCTCTATCTTGTTTCTTTGACACCAACCCCACAATTCTCTCTCCAAATCTCACTTGGCAAGACATCTCCCTCGAATATGTAGCCTACAACAGACACCTCCTCCAACCAGAATCTCAACCCTTCGGAATCCCCCCTAGAGAACGCTTCCTCCTTACTTCCGAGATACAGGCGAGACACCTTCTCAACCCTGAACTTCTCTCCCAGGCGCTCGGAAAAGCACCCACCATGAGCCAGACACAAGTAATCGAGGAAGTCCGCCAAAACCTTCCCCTCTCGTGGGTCTCTATAATGACAAATCCACGCTCCTCAGGGATATATACAAATACACCCCTCAGGGATGTCACCCTACCCTCCCTCACAGGTCTCCCTATCACTATTATTTACAAGCTACGACAGCGAGGCCCCGAAATCTGGGGCTACCCTTTACAAGTTTGCCTTGTCACGGGCCGTCTGTGCCGTCACCCATGGGCCCAACCTCGGCCCTTCCTCGGGCCAGACTGTAGACCTGTATATGTCAAAAAGAGAATCTTCCTAGGCACACCACACCAACCAGACAAACCTAGGTACAGGATAAAGAATGGAAACTCATCCCTCCAAGATCTCTACAAAACCTTCCTACAATGTGAAAACCCCTCAGCAACATATGAACAAAAATGGGAAGAAAAGTACCCCAACATCGTCTTTGTAGCGGAAGGGCCAGTTCGGCCCTCCCACCTCGCGATAGCGAGGGGGTGGCTGCAAGCCACCCCTCGCTATCGCGAGGGCTGGCCGGTGGCCAGCCACCCGCTGGCTACCGGCCGGCCGGCGGCCGA
>SZWC01002857.1:153749-176226 GCA_023375785.1 Penium margaritaceum
CTCTCAAATCACTCCGCCACGCTCTCAAATCACTCCGCCACGCTCTCAAATCACTCCGCCACGCTCTCAATCACTCCGCCACGCTCTCAAATCACTCGGCCACGCTCTCAATCACTCGGCACACTGCGCAGGTCACGAAGCGCAATGTCGACGCCGGCGACTTCGACGCCAACTGGCAGCGCTGGAACTGGAAGTCCAAGGGCGACGCCTTCGTCGGAGGCGCCTTCTTCCGCCAGTCGGGCGTGCAGGCCCCACTGCAGCCGGGCTACACGTTTGCCGTCCAGCCTGCCAGCAGCGTGCCCCGAATCACGCGCTCTGCCGGTCCCTTGCTCTGCCGCGTCGGTTCCACGTGCGTCCCTCAGGCCGTAGTGTTCCCTGTTCCCTCGCAATCCACTCCGACGCCGGTGCCCACGCCCTCGTGGTCTCCACGGCCGTCTACCTCTTCTCCGAAGCCGTCTACCGCGTCTCCAAGGCCGTCTAGTGGAGGAGGGAACAAGTTCAAGCCTAGAAAATAAGGGATAGCATCGTCTCTGTTGACTGACCCACATTTGATTGGTTGATGCAAATTCATTTCCTATGCCTGTATTCATGTAATCTAGACTTAGTATAAAAGTTGTGGCAATTTGTACATCAATTATCCTACGAGTGATGTGAACTCTATTGTGGTGAAGGGTGCTCTAGGTTTCTTTGACTATTTTGCAATGCACTCATCCCCACCCTCATCTGCCTTTTCCCTCTTTCTTGTGATGGTCGAAGGTCCTAGGCAACAACCCCAACAACTTTCAACACTGTGACGTTGGGCACAAATCATTTGGAATGAACATTGGTGTGCATGGTTTGTAGTTAGAGCTGTCTTGTGTGGAAGTCCTGACTATGTGCAGGGTACCATTTGCTTGCAGTCTAGGATAGACAAGCATGACAGAGGCAGGTTAGTGTATGGAAAGATTTCTTTCTTCACATGTGGAAAGTAGTAACTGTGCAAGACTTAGCGCAGTTGTTTTTACTCTGGCCATTGTAATTACACATGGTTGTTTTTTTCCCACGTCTGCGTTCACATGTCTACTGGACCTCCTGGCTCATGATGACCTTACTTGTGTAGATCCCTGATAGGCACTTTGCTGGTCTAGCCACGATGGCGATCCGGGGATGTGCTCGGGCAACCTGTAGTTGGGCGACACTTGGGAGGGAGAGAGTGCAAGGAAGAGAGAGGGTGAACGACACCACGGATTTGGTGACATTCACTTCGAGCGGAATAAAGAAGTTGGCGGTTTGGAGGAGCAAGATCTTAGCATGGTGAGCGGGCCCCGCATTGTACATCACATACGCAATGTGGCCGTCACCACTCATGGGGTTGAGCCAAATGCAATGGTTCTAGCAGAAAGGTTGGCCGACTAGGCCAAACCGCGGTGCTCGGGGGTCTTCGACACTCAAGTCATCCCGTTTTCCCGCCCACAACCCAGGGGACCACGTCCGAGCCACGTGGAGCGAGACTCACTACACCAGACCTCTCGGAATCAACCGAGAGCGGTTGTTGCCGAAAAAATCTCAGAACATGATCCCAGCAGGATCAGCACTCGGCAACTGACCAAGAACAACCGCAAATCCAACCAGTCATGAAAGACAATCCACATCATCCTAAAGTGTACCACGTGTTGGAGATTGAAGAGAGTGAAGAATTGGCCCATAGGCGCAAGACTCAGGCTGAACAAAGATATTAACAGGAGAACGTGGAAAATGCCCGCCATGTTTGAAATGTGTTGTTGCATCCGAAAACCACTGAATTTGTGTTACAAGGATTTTGGTTCACTCTCCTGGAGATGGGTATGTGTGGAGGCCAGTGGAAAGTGATCACTAGAAGGTAACCACTTGGGCACAAACACTGTTGGTTCTGTGTCTCAAACACGTTGTGACCTCTGGCCTCGTTGCGCACCTCACTCACCACTGATGCAGGTGACAGAGAGAAGAGACGGTGTTGGCGGCACGTTCGTCGTCACTGAGCTGTGGTCATTGCCCATGGGGACAACATCGTCATTTATGCTCTCAGTGGCTTGATGTTAATTCACTCCTCCTAACTTGGTGTCAAGGTTAGGTTACCCGGGTTTAGACCCGTGGTTGGGACACTGCGTTGTGCAGTGAGAAAAACAAATAGAAGAAAACAGGTTGGGGAGGGGGGGAGCCAGGTTCGACACCCACTTGGCGGAGGTGATACCTCGAGCGAGAGCGAGCACACTGCCCGATCGCTCTTGGCTCCATCCGCAACGGGCAGCGCATCACTGTCTTGTGATTGCCTTGTGTGACTGCATACTTTGATGCCTCTCGTCACCTCTACATTGTGTTCTAAACCTGTAGAGTTTCCCCTCGCCTGCCTCTATCATTCCCTCACTGCGTTCTATCACCTACTGGTATCACAACTCCGTAGTGAGAGAGTGAGGCGTGTTCACTCTTGAACGAGCGGTCCTGGCCGTGAGAAGGTTAACCATCGCCGCCGATCTCTTTGCCTCAGCCAAGACCGGGCTCCTTCATTCCAGCCAGGGCACCCGGCTGCCGTAGCCCACGTCGTAGAGACCATGCAGGGCTTCATTGCAGCGGCGACAATGCATCGGCATACCTGCGGGCATTGACATACATGTGGGCTGCGGTCCCATCCCTTGCCTACACACTTCCGCCCCGCCGCTTTCGGCTGCAGCGGATTTCTTTCTCAAGCACAGCAGCAAAGGCAAGAGCAGCTGCAGCAGCGCCATCGGTCGCATCTGTTGCTCTACTAACAGCAGCACCCCCTGCCATTCTTCTGGCAGTAGCATCCGTAGCTTTGGGAGTCAGCTGCAGCTGCTGGACAGTCGCATCTGCGAAAGGTACAGTGGCAGCGTCAACAGCCGCAGAAGCAGCCACCCCGGCTGCCACTATGCTCTCGGCAGCCGCATCAACTACTGTTGCGGTACCCGTAGTACGGGAACGTCGGCACAACATCTGTGGCCTTGGCATTGCTCGCCGCAAGTATAGCAACTTCAGCTATTGACCTCAGTAACAAAACCGAATCAGCAGCCGCAGCTGCACTTCCAGCAGCTACACCGCATCACCTACAACTATAGTAGCTATCGTTGTTGCTCCATTGTCCGCTCAGCCCCTACTACAACGGGTGCTGCAGCAACCTTGAAGCAATTATAACGTCGGTTGCGGCTGCTACCCTACCAACAAGAGCATCAACTGCAGGTGTTGTAGACTCATCAGCAGTGGTAGTAGTCGCTTTTGCAGCAGCAGTAGGTGCGGCAACAGTAGCAGCCGTTGTAGCTATAAGAACTTAACAGCTGACAAGCCACCAATACGTCTTGTCATGTCTGAGCTACCTCAGTGACCGACAGTATCTTGCTGGTGTACAACGAGGCTCTAGCTGCAGCTCCTATGAGGTCCTACTACGCGGATCAGAGCGCAGCTCGTCGGGAACGACGCTGTCACGCAGCTAGTGGAGGGTCACCCATGTCACTCGGCTCCTCTCCATCACGACGTGCTTTGGTAAGATCTTATTCTCTCTCTCCTCGGGACCCGAGGAGGGGGGGGACTCTATTGCTATTGACGC
Organism: Penium margaritaceum; assembly: GCA_023375785.1. Lineage (NCBI taxonomy): Eukaryota > Viridiplantae > Streptophyta > Zygnematophyceae > Desmidiales > Peniaceae > Penium > Penium margaritaceum. The sequence continues at coordinate 157,324 of SZWC01002857.1, forward strand.
TACTAGTGCCGACCTCTTGGGTAGCCCCTACAAGGACGCTGTTGCTCTATCTTCTTCTATCACACGGGTGGCCCCTCTTGTTATTGATGCTATCGTAGCGACGTCAAAACCCTTTGCAGTAGCGGCTAGGGCATCTAGGGCACCTGCATCGACCTAACCAGGGCGTGCCACCGAATCTTAAACTGAAGTTGTCATCATCATTGGCCCCATTGTAGTTGCAGCCGCTGACCTTGGTACACAGGTTTCCGCTACCGCAGCGGTCATCGCTTCCAAAACAGCAGATGTTGCCACAGCTGCCGCCACGGCCACCACATCCACACGGACCTCCACCAACTCCGCAGTTGTATCAGCTTCATCCACTTCATCAACTGCCATCAGTCTAGCCACAACTGTTATTTCCGTTGCTGTAGCCGTCACCACTCTTGGTGCAGCATAGGTAGCATGTGCTCTTGCCCTGATCATACCAGTTGCTGCTACTGTATGGATCCTCTATATTGCCTCCATTGCTGCCGTTCCACTCCTTTTCTATCTTCTACCTTCTCATGTAGCTTGACACCCCACTTTAGTGGCACCAGCTATTCTCCTTCTTGGTTGTTCTTGTGCTCGCTGCCATGTCTTTCTACTGGGTCTGGGGTTGGGAGCTATCGTGTAGCACTCCTTACACGTGCATACGGCATTATCCATTTTTTCACACCCACTAGGATGGGAGAAACTCTACTGAATTGTTTTTGGCAGAGCCCCTCTCTCGTCACCATGCGGTGTGAAAATGAGTTTGTCATCATAAACCTCCATTCCACCTTAATCGTGCTCTTGAGGCCCAGTGTGAAGCTGAGGATTGCCTCAAGCTGCAAGAGGATAACTGTGTAGCCTTCGCTGATGAAGTTACTGCCATTGTCCTCAAGCACCTGCGGGTTGCATTTATCTCTACTACTACTGGCTCTACTGCTGGTTTTGGCTCTCGTGACTCCTCTATTGCCACTACTACTGCCATCAATGTTGCCGTTACAGCCGATGTCGCTCTCGTCGCTCCCCGCCAGCATGACTTCTTCTCCGAGCCAACTTTCCTGTCATGCAACCTTGCCTTCTCTTCCTAAGAGGTCCGCTTCAGTGCTTGGGGTCAAGGCGAGCGTCTTTGGGAGTATTACTTCCCCCCTGATCCCTTTGCCAAACCTCCTTGCACTCCACTCCCTGCTGAAGCTGCTTGTGCTGTCTGTACCCTCATCCCCGCTGCTCCTGTGCATCTAGTGTAAAGCGTTGGCACGCTCAATGCTGATCACTCTACGGGTCGCCTTGCTGACCCCGTTGGTGCTTACGCCATGCTGCATCGTCACACGACCATCACTGGGCAGGCTGCACAGAACGCCTTGACTGTGTAGTTTAACAACCTCCTCATGCCCTTCAATGAAACCTCTGATGTGTATTAGACTTGCGGTCTCAAGCTCCTTAACAAGCTCGGTGACGCTGCTCCTTGTCAGCAGTCCGCTGTTCTAAGTATGGTCAAAGGGCTCATCTAGGAGCTCTCTGATCTGTTTTGCGACGTCAAAGCCGAAGAGCTCCAACGTCTTGCCTGCGAGCCAGTACCTCCTAGATCACCTCCTAGGGTTGGCGCGCTGTGGGACTTCACTCGTTGCTTGGTAGACGAGCGTTCAGAACAAGTGGCTTCATCACTCTTCTGTCGTAGGTGTCCTGGTGCTTACCATAGTCCCCTCACCTTCTTCTTCTTCCATGACCCCCCTGCATCCTCTTCCTTTACGTCCTCTACGGCCACTTCCCTTGCCTCTCAGAGTCGTGGTCACAGCAATGGCAAAGGCAAGGACAAGGGCAAAGAGAAGGCAGGCATCTCTGCTTCTCATGTTCCTAGTGCTGTAGTTTGCTGGAACTGTGGTTCAGTCGAGCACTCCACGTGCGCGTGCCCTGCTCCTCTCAATGACCTGTGCCTTGCACGTGCCATGTACACCCACTGGGCTCGTACCTCTTGTGCCTCTTCAGCATTTTCATCCTCCTCCAGGACTGCCTCTTGCTCTTCGTAGTCTGACACATCATCTGTCCACGCCTACTCCACTGCTGGGTTGCCTCCCCGCGCTCCTCTGCCCTTGTACCCGTGGAGCTGGCTGCCTCCGCATGGTACACCGTCCTACGCAGAGCCACCTTCATCGGCCTATGCCGTCCCGCCATGGTTCCCCACTTCCTCGGATACCTCGACCCCAGATCTGGCAGCGTCTGTTGCGGGTGACAGCAAGTGTCAGCTGGAGCAGTCCCTTCTTCAGCTTCTGCACCTTCGCAATGAGGGAGATGAGGGTGTTTCTTTGTTGGCCAGTGGTTCCACGTGTCAGTCAGGCTTAGTGCTTTGTGGTGACCCCCTTGGGCACGTTCTTGGGTCATTGTCTCCTTTTGTTCCGTGGATTGAGCATTGGCAGTCTGTCGGCCTCCCGCATTACCTTGTTGCATGTGCTTCGTCGTCTCGTCCTGTTATCCCTGCTGTCACTGTTGCAACCTGTGGTGTTCTCCCCACTGTACGTCCGTTGGGTGGCATCTGGATCTTGGATTCCGGAGCCACCCACCACATGACCTCCGTTCGCTCCTGCTGGGTCTGTTCACTTTGTTCATACTAGGTCCAGCCAGCTCCTCCCCGTTCAGGGTGTCGGTGTCGTTCGTTTCATTCGCCCCTCTGGCGTCTTGTATCTTCCTGATGTTCTGTACGTTCCTGACGTTCTGTACGTTCCTTCCTTGGAGCTCAACCTGCTGTTGGTGCCCTCTCTGGATGATCAAGACATGGACTTTGCTGCTAGTCACGGTGTTGGTAATGTACACCTGCGTCCCACAGGTTGCATTGTCTTGCGTGGGGTCAAGTGTGACAAGTTATATCATGTGTCCATGTTCTCTCCCTCTGCTCCCTCTTTCGGCACTGTTCTTACCCATGTCGCTCCTTCTCTCTCCCCTGACCTTGTCCAACTGTTGCATTGGTATCTTGCTCATGTCCACACCAATGCCATATCTAGCATGCTACATCTTCAGTCGGCATTGGGCTTGTCACCCTCTACCTTCCCTGCTCCCTGTCCTGCTGACTGCCTTGACTGTGTATAGGGAAAAATACATCGTTCTCCTTTCTCTTTTGCTGAGTCACGGTCCATTCATCCCCTTGACCGTATCCATGCTGATGTCATGGGTCCTCTTCTCCATGACCTCCTTGGTAATTTTGGTTGATATTTCTTGTGCCTCACTAATGAATCCTCGTGCTTCAGCTGGGTCTTCGCTCTCCATCACAAGAGTGATGTTTGTGAGAATCAGATCACGGTCAGAATGCAACTTGAATGGGTCGATTTGGCTTAGAAACGGCTAAGTACAGGTTGGGTGAAGGTGGGCGGCCATGGCGTGACCCACAAGTCCTAGCAAGTCGACAAGAAGGCGGGCTACCGGGTGAGTCTCGCTATTCGAGCTCACCCGTCATGCTGGCGAGCGGAGCTCGCCAGCACTCGACCAACTGCGAGGGGGAAACCCACTCGAGGTCCGAACAAACACACAAGCCCCACTCCGAGTTTGATCCTAAACTAGATCTGTCAGACCTAACACAGGTTCACAAGTAAGCCTAAACTATGTCACAAACAGAGTCATAAGAGACGAAGAGCATATGAGGCAGCAAACTGCCAGGTGAAGCTAGGGCAGTGCTGCCAGGAGGGAAGCGGGCACGTGTGAAGCCGGCGGGAGAATCGCCAGGCCACTGGTGGCGCGTGCGCTCACTGTGCGTCGCCTCCGCTCTCTGTGCTAGCATGCCCTGCACATTCATGGCCACTCAGAGAGAGAAAATATATACAGGAGAGACTTAACAGTTTGTCCCACCATGGGAACCTGGCTTGCTCAAGCTGAGGCGTGCCTATCAGCGGTCCTTGTGCGTGTTCCGTATTGACTGAAATGGTGAGTTCCTTGGTCCCACCACCCGTTTCCTTACCTCTAATGGGGTGTTTCTGTAGACTTCAGCTCCCTATACAACCCAACAAAATGGGGTCTCCGAACGTTGAAACCGTACCCTCACCGACGCTGTTCGGACTCTCCTGTCTAAGTCTGGTCTTCCCTCGCTCCTTGCCTTTGAGGGCATGAGCTACATGACCTGGGTCTAGAATCGGGTCCCGCACGATCCCCTCCCTCGCTCCATTACCCTTTTTTAGTGTTGGTCCGGCGCTCGTGCCGACCTTCGTCTCGCCCGGGTCTGGGGCTGTGTTGCTTTCGTCTGGCTACTTGAAGATCTTCGCGATGGCAAGCACTCCCCTCGGGTCATTTGTGTCCCTTCTTGGGTGTTTCCTCTCAGTCCAAGGCCTGGCAATTCTAGGACCCCGTGCGCCAGAGGGTGGTTGAATCTCGTAACGTGTTGTTCCTTGAGTCTGACTTTCTTCGTGATCTTGGTCGTCTCTCGTCCACTGCCTTCCTTCTCCCGCTCGCTCTAATGGGGAGGGAAATTTGGCCATGTCCCATCCTTTGTCCCTCTGGCTGCAACCTTGCAGCATGTACCCTCGATTCTCCCTCAGTCACCAGACTCGATGTCTCCACCTGCCTCCCTGCCCCTTCCGTCCTTGTCGTCTAGTTCGTCGAGCACTCCCGTTTCCCCAGTTGTGTCGGGTTTGACACCCACGTCTGCATTGCCACCCACTTCTCCATTGTCATCCAGTCCAGCCCCTCCAGCTGTGGCTGACCCTCCTCTGGCAGCGGAGCCCACTAGACCTGCACCCGAATCACCCGTAGTTTGTGGTGGGCATCTCCGTGCACTTCCCCATCGCACCTCTGGTTTCCCTACGACATCCGTCCATCCTTCTCGGACACAGATGGCTCCATCCCCTGTTGTGCCGAAAGGCATGGATGCCATTGGACTAGCTACTAGTGTCTTTCACCCTAGCTCTACTCTAGGATATGCCCCTCTCGTCTCTGAGCACACACGTGCGGTAGCTACTGTTACCATCGATGTCGTTGTTGAGTATCACGCGACCACCGGCACTACCTCTCTGTTACCTGAGCCTACCACTACGCGGTAGGCATTGCGGCTCCCGATGCGTAGCAGTGGGAAGCCGCAATGTGTAGCGAGCTAAAGGATCTTGACGACCATGCTGTGTATGAGCTGGTTGACCTTCCACCAGGGCGCAAAGCCATTGATGCGCGGTTGGTCTTCTGGTGCAAGTACAAACCCGATGGTACACTAGACAAGTACAAGGCCTGTCTCATGGCCAAGGGGTTCTCCCAAGCCCCAAGCATCAACTTTGACAAAACATTCGTGCCAGTTGGCCATTATGCCAAGCCTTACTGAGCCTTGTCGCCTAACATGAATGGGAGCTGGAGCAGATGGACATCAATAATGCTTACTTGCTTGGTCAGCTAGACAAGGAGATTTACATGCTACAGCCTCCTAGGTTCTCCGATAGAACCGACAGAGTATGGCAACTGCAAAAGGCCCTCTATGGCCAGAAACAGTCGTCCCAGTGCTCGAACCAGGAGATCACATCCACACTTCAAAAAGGTGGCTACCAATGTAGCTCTGTTGACCCTAATTCTTTGTCACTCTATCGGCCCCTTTCGTCGATGTCCTTGTCTATGTGGATGACTTGTTGATAGCATCACCCAGCCACGAGGTTGTGCGATTGGTGAAGACAGTCCTCCAGTCCACATATATGATGAAGTACTTAGGGCCGACTCGTTTCTTCCTGGACATCGAGCTAGAGTGAGACCGCTCTCGTCGTGTACTCCATGTTCACCAGGTTGCCTATGTTTGCAGCCTGGAGGTGTGCTTCGCCTCACTCCTCGAGACAGTGCCTACAGCTTCTACACTCATGATCCCAGCTGTGTAGAGTCTATTGAAGACATTGGATGTGTCAAAGCTGGGAGAGCCAGTTGACGTGACAGACTAACTTTGTGTGATTAGCTTGCTCATGTACCTGGCGACAACCACCAGGGCAGATGTTGCCTTTGTTCTAAACTTCCCGTCACAATTCTCACAGTGTCTGAGATCATGACATGTCGAGGTTGCACTGTGTATAGTCAGATATGCTCTGTCCACTACTCGCACTGGCCTCTACTATATGACACAGCCATTAGTGGTGGTTGATGGATACAAGACAGTGACTAGGCCCATGATGCTAATGCTCGTAGCCATACTTGCTACACCTTTCTTGTTGGCGGTATCACAGTGTCGTGAAAGATTGGTAAGCAAGAGTGTGTTACTTGTAGTTCCAGTGAGCCTGAGTACATTGCACTTGGAGCGGGCACTTGTGAGAGCATTTGGCTTCGTCGCCTGCTGAAGCAGCTATGTTTACCCATTCGCTGCATCACTTTGTACTGTGAAAAACAGAGAACCAAGGTTATTTCTCAGCACGATGGCATGCACCACACTCGCACTAAGCATATCAATGTTGAGCATCTTTTTGTGTGAGAGAGTGGCTGCAAGTGATGTCCACATTGTCTGGGTTGACACTCGATAGTAGAGAGCTGACTTCCTTACAAAGGTACTCAGCAGCAATGTCTTCAAGGCTGCATTCCATGCCGTTTGCTTATTGCATTCTCATGGTGCTCCCTGTTGATTCGTTGCTCCTATGCGTATCCTTGTACAATCATACTTGTCACATCTTGTGATGTTCGTGTGAGTGTGCTTTGTGAGTCGGCCGTGGGTCATGGGGGAGTGTTGATTCTGTGTCTCAAACACGCTATGACCTCTGGCCTTGTTGCACACCTCACTCGCCACTGATGCAGGTGACTGAGAGAGAAGAGACAGTGCAGCTGGCACGTTCATCGTCACTGACCTGTGGTTGTTGTCCATGGGGACAACAGCGTCATTTATGCTCTCAGTGGCTTGATGTTGATTCACTCCTCCTAACTTAGAGTGAAAGTTAGGTTACCCGGAGTTAGTCCTGTTTTTGGGACACTGAGTTGTACATTGAGGAAAACAAACAGGAGAAAACAGGTTGGGGAGGGGGAGCCAGATTCCACACCCGCTTGGCGGAGGTGAGACCTCCAGCAAGAGTGAGCTTGCTGTCCGCTCGCTCTTGGCTCACTCCACCACGAGTAGCACATCACTGTCTTGTGACTGCCTTGCGTGACTGTAGACTCTGACGCCTCTTGTCTCCTCCACATTGTGTTCTAAAATTGTGGAGTTTCCCCTCTCTTGCCTCTTTCATTCCCTCAATGTGTTCTATTACCTACAAACACCAACACCCCACTGAGATATTGCTAGGAAGCTCCTTAGTCTTGCTGTTGCTGACATGACGACACTGTCCAGTCAGCTGGTGCACTAGCAAGCAAGCAGGTACAAGAAACACCAAGGGTTATGCAAGAAAAATGTGCAAACTCTCATAAGCTCCAATATCTTCGTAATATGGAGAGAAATGACAAATGACAAGCACACAACATAAATTCCTGCTGCGGCGCACGGCGGGTGACATAGCGACATTGTTAGTTTGTCCTAAAATCGGCCCAAAACCACTGTTTTGGCCGTAACTCCGTGCATAGGCATCCAAACACAACACCATCTAAACCTAAATATGCAAAAACTTGAGCCGGACACTATAACTGTCACACATACAAGTTCGACATTGATCGGTGGACAGACAATACAAAACATGTAAATCGGACTCGAGAGCTTGTCCACCGAGAAAAATCTAGCGACTGTACAAAATATATAGAGAATCCTAGCAAGTACCTGGGACGTTGTGGCAACTGTCTGGCAGCTGCTGGTGGATGGAGCCACCGACATGTCACTGCTCTGGCTCTAGATAGGTTTATCAAGGATCTGCATGAGCATGGACATGGCCGAGTGGTCACAGTAAGTTGTAATAGACGGCACAACTCATATCACAATACTCCCCCATGACCTGATGGTATGCATGTCCATACATGTGTAGATCTCACACAAGTACGCAACGCGATGCTCAACGGTCCATGCTCCCACACCCCCACTGACAGGCAAGGGGTGAAGCCCGATGGAACGAATGGTCACCACGAACTTTCCACGCGCCAGTGCCTTGGTCAAGAAGTCAGAGTGTCCGTGCCGATCCAGATGACGGAGATCACATGTCGCTCCACAAGATCACGCACAAAGTGATGCTCAATAGCAATGTTCTTTGTGCATGCATGAAACACACCAGGTTTCTCTACAATGACGAGAGCACTCTGATTGTCACAGCGTAAAACAATGCAATGTATAGACTGACGCAACTCACAACACACATGCTGTAGCTACACCGCCTCAATTACCCCAGCTCCCAGCACAGCATACTCAACCTTGTATGAGCTACATACAATGCATCCCTGCTTGCCACTGTGCCACAACACAACAGTGCACCCAGCAACAACACGTAGCCTGTCCGACTATGCCCATCAGGGCTTCATGCCCAATCACTGTCTGTGTGGTCGTCAACTACAACCGAACACTGCCATCGAAAGTAGAGTCGGAGGTACTTTGTGCATATCACATACCGCACCACCTGCATAGCCGCGTGAAGGGCTCTCGTCCGAGGAAACTGTGAAAACTGTGCAAGGAGGTTGACGGCAAAGGCAACATCAGGTCACGTGTAGTGACCAAGTACATCAAAGAACCAATCAGGCGCAAGTGCACGGTCACATCCATTTTCTCGTGGATGATCCACCTTCATAGCATCCTACCCTTCAGGTGTGATGGGATTAGAGGCTATGGGAACTGCACCAAGGAGGTCAGCAAAATGCTCTCTCACAATACGGGCGTAATTTTCCTAATGTAGCAAGATTGTCCGTCACTCACGATCACGTGCGATCTCCATACTGAGAAACACAGCTACAGGATCAAGGTCCTTCATTCTGTAGGAACCCTGAAGGACTACCTTGTCCTCCTTCACGGCCTCCATAGAAGGAGACACAATAAGGAGGTCGTCCATATAGACCAAGATGACGGTGAATTTTTCAATTGTCTGTCTGAGAAAGAAGGACAGGTCACTCCGCACATAATCGACACGTGTTAGTGTGCCGGTGATCTTCATGTTTTAGCTCCTGGATGACTATTTCAAGCCGTATGAGACCTTGTGCAAGCACCAGACCTTGTCACCGACCTCAAATCCAAGTGGTTGGACCATGTAGCCCTCCTTCTCTCAGGTACCATGAAGGAACGCGTTGTTCACATCCATCTAGTGTAGCTCCCAGTCGTGGTGAACAACAATCCCAAACAGGTAACGAGCGGTAGTCATACAGCCAACGTGTGCAAACGTGTTGATGAAATCTTCACCCTCAACCGGTGAGAACTGCCTGGTTGTCAAGCAAGCCCTGAAGCAATCCAGTGTGCCGTCGGGCTTCACCTTCTTAGAAGGCCCACTTGGCATGTACAGCCTTCAGCCCAGGCAAGAGGTCGACAAGCTCATAGACACCATGCTAACGGATGGCTCTCAGCTCACCCTCACAGGCACATGCCAGTGCTCTGCATCCTCAGCCAAGAGTGCCTCCTTCAACGTGCCTCGATCAGGCATCGTCAAGTGAGACCTCTGGGTGGCCAAAACACACGCCTCCAAACTACAGGCAAATCAGCTGCAGCATCGCAAGCGACCGAGAACTCAGGGGAGACGAACTCATGGCCAACAGGACATGCTGGATGTACCTCAGTGTAGTTTTCTTAGACACTCAGGCCAAGGGCCTTCGTGCTAGGCTCGCCACTCTGAACACTACGAGTTGGGCGTCTAGGCAATGAGTCAGCAATGTGCTGAGCCCTATAGGCCAATGGTCACAGACGACCACCGGGCTCGCAAGAGTAGCCCAATGCTGAGGCGCTTACCTCAGGCTGTAGAGAAGGCTGCTGGGCCATATCAATAGGGGAAATGGGTGCATGCATGGGAGTGGGTGTGTCTGGGGAGTTTGTCAGTAGCGCAGGATCAGGTATGACAGAGAGGACTAACACTAAAATAGGATCGGTTGTGCTAGAGGGGACTGGCGCTCGTACGGGAGCAAGAGTGTTAGAGGGGACCAACACTGGGATAAGACTAGGTGTGCCAGAGGGGACTACTGCTCAACGGGAGTAGGTGTGCCAGAGGGGACCGACACTGGCACATGACAAGGTGTGCCAAAGGGGACCAACTCTCATATGGGATAAGGCATGGAAGAGGGGACCGACACGAGCATGGGATCAGGTGTGTCAGAGGGGACTGATATGGCTACTGGATCCACAGTCACGATGGACGGATGGTCGGCAACAGGAGACTGGAATGCAGGTGAGGAGGCCTAGATGGACCCATCCTCATGACTAGACTCCCCCATCTACCAGGGAGCCACACAGGTTGGAACGTGGTCGGCGGCCAGCAAAAAAATGCTGGAGACATCACGATAGGTGAGAGAATCAAAGAAGAGAGCATCTTGAGACTCGACAATGCGATGGCGAGCAGGGTCCCAAAAACATCAGGCCTTTTATCACAGATAGATATCAAGGAAGGTGCACATGCGTCCTCGAGGTGAGACCTTGGACCCTTGCTGGTCCTCGGTGTACCAGACGTAGGTGAGGGACTCCTAAACGTGAGCAAGATGAAGATTGGCACGATGGTTGAACCACAGCTCGTACAACGTGACATGGTCTGGAAGCGGGCCATGTGCCAGGTGGTTCCAGTCCCACATCATGTAGGAGAAGCCCTTAAAGGCAAAGGACTCCTGAAGAACTCATACCACAAATGGCATCCTCCATGGTGTGGTTCCAACGCTTGGACACAATATTCTCCTATGGTGAATCAGGGACGGAGAGTGGGTGAAAGATATCGGGCTCAGCAGAGTAGGCATCCATTTTGCCTAAGAACTTGTCGCCATGATCTGAGCAGAACGTGAAAGGGTGTGACGAGACAGACGCTCACCCATCACCAACCAGAGGTGGACCGCCAACGCGGCATTGCTCTTTTGGTGGAGGCTATAGACCCACCGCGTTCAGGTGAAGTCATCGGTCAGGGTGAGGACATATGGACCTCGATCTGAGAAGGACTCGACTGGGAGAGGACCGAGGAGGTCCGAGTAGACCCACTCTAGTGGACACAATGCCCGGGAAGAGGAGTCAGGATAAGAGCAACGATGCATCTTACCCTGGGCACAAAAAGTACAATAATTTTTGGACGGCTTCTCAAAGGAAGTCGCACCAAGACCGAGTACTGGATGAGTTTGAATGAGCTTGGACACAGTGTCCGAGCTCACATGGCAAAGGCGATGATGTAACAAGACACATGCATAGAATGTTGGTGCTCAGGGGAGAGAACACCAGTGACAAACACATGCATAGAAGAAAGAGGGAGAGAAGAAACAAAGGGAATGCAACGAGACCCATGATAGAGGTCATCAACAACGGAGGCACAAAGCACGATGGCACGTGTCTCAAGGGAAATCACTGTGATAGAGTCATCAGAGTGCTCAACAGTAAGAACCATCCTGGTACACGCACGAAGAGGGAGCAGGCTGAGCTCAAGAGCAGGGAAAAAGAGCACTTCGAAAATGTACAGGGGGCCCAGACGGAGCATCAAATTGCACAACTCCAACTCCCTGCACAGGCAACGGCTGTGCAAATGGACGAAACTGACGCAAGGGGACCGAGCACAATGAAGTCACTATGATGACACGTCATGTGATGGGTGCAACTAGAGTCAATGATCCAGGTGCCACTTGACTCACGTCGAGTCATTGACACTAAGCAACATGCCACAAAACACTCTGCCTCTATTGAACTTGTAGAAGAGGACTCAGGACAAAGACGAATAGCATGGATCTTTGATCAGTCAATCTTGACAATACGGTCAGGTCCATCCTCATCGCAAGCCAACTGAGGTCCCCCACAAGCATCATCATGGGCAACAGACATAATAAGACAAGTTGTCTTGGGACCACTCGACTGTGACAACACACTTGTACCTCCCTGAGTATGAGGTGTCAGCAGCTGACAAAGCTTCACAATCATGTGATCCCAAGGATCCATATCACCACTGCTTCCTGGTGAAACCGATGCGTCTACTACAGTCATGGTTGGGACGCGTTTTGTTTGTCTGTCACTAGAGGAATTCTGCTGCGTGTATGCCGCCTCAAGGCTGCGCATGATCCAAGGCCAATAGGGGATTGCTCACACTCCGTATAGCGGTGAGCGCATCCACAGTTGTACCAGTGGGTAGAACGTCCCCTGCCGCCACTCGCCGGCTGCTGCTGCTGTTGCTCCCGTGCCTTCCCCTATGCAGCCACTGCAATGCCCTGAGTATGGCCGCTCAAAGTAGGAGAGAAGGATGAGGAAGCGGTTTATGTGGGACTGGTGAACTGGGACAGAGGTGTAGGAGGGGTCGTAGCCACTACTGCAACAAGTGGACTCTGCTCATGGTTGATAGCAGCTTCATGAGCTGATATGGTGTGGACGAAGTAGCGATGGGCCCGAGGAAGCAGCTGCAATGACTTCAACAACTCAAAGAGGGCCACAAGGTCGAAGCCCGTAAAGATCTTCACGTGGTCCAAGTGTGTCCCTATCATGATGGTGTCGAGTGTCCATAGCTACATCCTGCCACCGGTCCCAAGGCGCGTGTAAAGGCACATTTTGTGCCTTGAGAAGTCAGATGCAAGCTCCGTGGGACCCTCACGGAGGGAATGAAACTTACACAATTGGGCCGTACTTGTGGCATGGGTCTTTGAAAGAGAAATATCAGGGCTAGCTCCCAACCTTGGCTCGGATCTGCTCGAGTCCCGGTCCCAGTCTCAAGCAGGAAGGGAAGGAAGTCGACCACAGTTTCCGGTGACATGGCGTAGAGCAGACCGCGCATTGCTCTTATTCCTGTCTGAACCTGGTGAGCATCGCAAGTCTGGTACAGGCTCTGGTAGTAAGGCCAGATGCCCTCAAAATTAGCCCACACCTGAAACAAGGTCTCCCAGCAATTGAAGTCCTCGTCGGGATCGTAACAAGGTGGAGGTGTTCCAAAGTCCTTTGGTTGCCACTTTGTAGGGAGGGCGACCTCAGGCTTGGGAGGTGCTGGATGGGGTATAGAAAGACCACTAGTGAGAGAAATGCCATAAAAAATGAATGATGCTGAACGATGTGCATGATCCTGAGAAGGTGGTAGAGTGAGAGGCTATGACCCAAGATGTAGCTCACGACGACGCTCCTTGAGTACACGAATCGCGTCCTCATGTGTGTCATCCTCTATCTCCTCCTCATCCCAAGTGTCAACCTGTGATGATAGGTACTGAGGTCGCGGCACTACGTAGGACGTAGACTGGTAAACGGATGGTGAAGCTTTAGTAGATCCTCCTGGTGGCTGCTATGAGGGTCCCGAACGACCCTGTAATAACTCTACGATCTCTTACAGTATGTCGGCCTGCCATTTCTAGTGCCGGTACATCTCATACTGCGTCCGACAAAGGTCATCGATTGCGAGTGACAGTAACCGTGGACTCATGATGCTCGAAGAGGAGGAAGAGGAGGGGTCTCCTAGCCCTTTGCCATTGTCACGCATGGACATCATCATAGTGCTTAGTATGGGACCGAACGTCAAAATGCTCCGAACAAGGAACTGACTGATTTCTCAAGGAGTGAAAATGTTAAGAAATTTTATCGTTTTGACCTCTAAATTGCAGACATATACAAAGCTGACAATGACGTTAGTTTTCTTATGCTAGTGAAAGAAAAGGCTTGCATTTTCTATGTTGGCGTATTTCACGCAAGCGTTCTTTTTAGTCACGCGGACTCCGCATGTCCGTTGGGGATGACCACATCACTACCTACTTGCGGTTACGTATGGCCTACACAGCTATTGTGTATTGCTGCATAGTTTCTATGCACTTGCGTGGTAGTACTACGTAGCAACTCTGCTACGCAGTAGCATTGATGCGCAATAGCAATGTTGCGGTGGGTGCTGCTGTGCTGATATAGCCGTTGTCATTGTTGAAGTGTCGCTACTCCTATTGCTGTAGTAGCTACAATACTGCTGCTATGCTGCTGCTACTTCTACTGCTGCTCTTGCACTGCTATTGCTGCTCGCGGCTATTGATGCCGTGACTGCTGTAAGGTGCTACCACTGCTGCATGCTTCCACTACTCGCAATTGCAACCGCAAGCTGCTACTGCTTGCTGATTCCCCCTTTTCTTGTATACACATTGGTAGCCAGACACGACTGCTGCTGCCACCCGGTGCTGCTACTCCTGATCAGTACAGCTATTGGAGCTTGTCACTGCCACAACTCTCCTGCTACGGTGGTAGTGATTGCATAGTGATGTCGCTACTGCTAACGTTGGTTGCGACGGGTCCCAGGATACGGCGGCAGCGGTCACTATCACTGCTACTTCCGGTGCTACATCTCTGTGGCACAGCTCAGTGAGAGAGGTATTTCTACTCTGATACCATCAGAAATTACTCGGAAGCTTCCTAGCCTTATTGCTACTGGCGTGAAGTCAATATCCAGTCAGCTGGCACACTAGCAAGCAAGCATGTGCAAAAAATAGCAAGGATTAGACAAGGGAGACGCGTAAAGTCTCATAAGCTTTTGTAGCTTAGTAATGCTGAGAGAAATGAAAACTCGCAAGCACACAACATGAATATCTTCCGTGGCACACGGCAGGTGACGCACGCGGTAGTGTCAGTTTGTCCTAAAACCGACCCAAACCACAGTTTTGGCCATAACTCTGCACACAGGCATCCAAACGCAACAGTGTCTGAACCTAAAGATGCAATAACTCAAGCCGGAGTCTACTAATGATCACATGCAGATGTCCGGCATTGAACAATGGACAGGCGATACATAACATGAACATTGGGCTCGAAAGCCAGTCCACTAAGAAAACTCTAGCGACCGTAGGAAAAGTGCAGAGCACCCTAGCAAGCACCCGGGACGTAGTGACAACTGTCTAGCAGCTGTGGTGGGTGGAGCCACCGACGCTTCGCTTCTCTGGCTCCATTTGGGTCCGCATCAGGAATCTGCACGAGCATGTACACGGCCGAGTGGTCACAGTAAGCTGAACAAACGGACGGAATAACTCACATCACAACAAGCCTCATGCTGCACAAAGATATCATCAGCAGAGCGTGGAAAATGCCTGTCATTCTTGAAATGTATTTTTTTATCCAGAAAACACTATATTTTTGTTGCAGGCATGTTGGTTCACTCTCCTGCAGAGATGGATATGTGTAGATTCTGGTGGATAGTGATCACTACAAGGTCACCACTTGGGCACAAACACCAAAACCCCCCTGGCCTGCAGACAAGCAATGCTACATGCAATGAAAGAGAACATGGCAAGCACATGGATGACATCAATGTACACAGAATTGGTGTGTCAATTCAGTACACATAATGACTTCTGGGCTTACTGCACACGCATCACACTCTGCAGGTGACTGACCTGTCAGCATTTGGTGAAAATTCTTTACCAACATGAGGATCCACAATGTGAGAAGGCTAAGGAGTCAACTACTCTACAGTTGAGTGTCAACGCAGGCTGCAAAATGGATTGATGCAGATATCCTTGCTTACAACTTGTAGTCTCATGCTTTGGGGAGGGGAGGGGGGGGGGCGTACTTGGTTCTCGCAAGGCAGCCTGGATGCTACTCCCTAGGATGCATGTTGCAGTAAATTTTTAGGACATTAATGCAGCTAGGGTCAGGATCAAACCTTGGCATGGAAAAATCCCCACGGTCGATGGTGGGCTCGCTACCCACTCAAATCGTGGAAAGTGAGCTCCTCTAGCTCACCCCGACGCTCGTCTAAATCTACTCGCGCGTTTTTTGGGTTACATAGTAACCTATTACAATCGGTTCATGGCCAAAAGATGCTCCAAGAAAATCGTGATTGGTGGATCGGTCATTTTTCTGACACATCCACTAATCAGGGTGCAAGAATCAGCCGGACTGTATGCCCCCTTACGTCCGCGGACGCCAAGCCGAGGTCGGCCCAGAGGAAAAAAATCACGGACATCGACCTAGCTGTCCGGACAGACCCCGGCTAGTACGGAATGACAAGTCCGACGCCAGGACAAAAGGGTAATGACTGTACGTTTAGGCCCTCCAGTCCATTGGCGAGCGGAATTTAATATTATTTTTTTCTCTCTATGTCGCTCCTCCTTGGCCTCGCCCTGTCATGTTTCACGGAACTGGTCGTCATGCTAAACTGTAGAGACTCGTGAACCCGACTTCAGAAAGGGTCAAAATGCAACTGAAAGAAAAGAAATTCAACCACCGTCATACAAGAAGGTACATAAACTAAATTCTGCCTATGATAACGTCATATTTTTTTATAACAAAATGAAACATTCAAAATCCATCCAAATTTGTCAAAGATCATGATTTGTTCAGTGATGTTCATAACATATGTGTGAAACTAGCATGTTCACAATATAAGAACAAATTAATCTCATTGAAATTAATTAATCATCAGATAAAACCATATTCATAAAAAAAAAAAAGATAAGAAATGTTTTTTGAGGTTCTTCTTCAATATGTTGGTGAATTGTTGTACATAATACTATACTGTCAAGCGCATCCATTCAATCTTTTGTTCCATTTTTTTTCTTTTACATTCACACAAGCTGGAAAAAATCTAGCGTAGCTTGATGTAGTTTAGGAAGAGTTCGCCCAAACCATACACAACGGGCGAACAAAAAAAATAGTTTGAACGAATGCGGGTGACAGTTTGGCAGTCCATTTACAACCACCTTTGGTTTCCACGGATGAAGTAATCTCTCATGGCAAACCTTCCATTATGTGGTCCGGATTGCGAGCAATTATTCAGCCTCTTAAGAGATCCCAATATGAATACTTTTTGCTCAGATACTATGTAACCCTATGCACGCTTTGCGTGCAACACCTGCCTCTTGTTTTTTAATGCAAACTCCTTGCGACCCTTTCCATGGTGTCAACTGTCTTGTAGGTGCATGCTTGCCCAGTCATGCCCCTCCCCTCATCCTCTCCGTCACTAAGTACTGGTATCAGAGCTGAGGGAAAGGCGGGGTCTACAAGAAGCCCAGTTTTAAAACGCGATCAGGAGGTGCGGCTGCAATCTTGGCCACCATAGCCACGTGGTGGCTTCTTGTACTGCCGCCGCCACCACCATTGCTGCTATAGCAGCTTTGCTGCAGCAGCACCGTGACCCCCTCCATTGCCGCAAATGTCACGTCATCCTTCACGTGACGTGTGGCACTGCATCGCCATGCCCACACGGTAGACGATGGACGTGCAGCTAAGGGAGCCGTGGCACACCCTCTTGCCATAGCCTCTGCTGTGGCAGACCCAGCTGAACTGCTACGGCCAGCCTATCCCCTTCGGCGGCCCCTGCCATTAGCCGGTCCAGTCACCCCAGCCGGCCCATTTCCTGCGGCCGGCTGGTTCAAGTAGCCATGTTCAGTCCTGCAGCCGGCCCTCTCAACCGGCCCATCCACTAAAGCAGTCCAGCGTCCTGTTGTTGGCCCTATCAGCCGACCCAGGTGCTGCACCTGGCCTGTCTTCTGCATCCTCCCTACTGCTGTTGGCCAGTTCGTGCAGCCTCTTTCCCGCAACCGGCCTTCTGCAGTTGGCCCATTTCCTGTCGCAGCCACTTTGTTACTCCAACCATCCTTGAAGGGGTTGCTGCAGTTTGCATAGATCCTGGCGGCCACAGCCACACTAGTGCAGCAACGCAACAATGCACCACCACTGCAGCCAGCACTGCCACCAGCATTGTCAGCTATGGTTCACTTGCAACGCTGGCGCATCCGATTTGACCAGAGGCGGTGAGGGACGTGAGGGGCTGCATCACACCCAGTGGTGGTTCGCCCCCGACGTCGGGTCTACTGCCCCATTTAGCGCGCCGCCATCCACACCGGCACCTTCATGGCCTGAAGCTGTAAGACACACATCCCTCTCCAGTAGTGTCACCCCTGGTAGTGCCTTTGACTTGCGCATAGACGCAGAAGCACGTGCCGCCGCCATTCCCTACGTGCTTGCATTCTGTGACGCTGCTGCGGGTGTGATTGACATAGCAGCCGCAGCTTCCACCACCTTTGCAACAACATCGTGCGTAGTACGTGCGCCAGTGGCCACATCAGCCGGCCGTGCCACTGAGGCCTATACTGAGGCTGTAGTGGCACTTGGGCCGTTAGCTGTAGAAGCAGCCAATCTCGCCACACAGCTCTCTGGAGCAGCAGCCGCCGTTGCTTTAGCAGCAGCATCAGCAACTTCCACCATAGCTTCAGCTGCGTCCTCCATCCACGTCTCTATGGCAGGAGCAGTCATTGCGGGCGCAGCTGATCCATCCGTCGTCACCACCCACATTGGCGCTCAGCTCTTTGCTTCGGCTGCCATCTCCACCCTCCTTGCATCAGTCCTCACAGGCGGAAATTGCCTGGTTGTCCCAGTGATCTTGACCCTTTCCATCCTCACAGCAGCTGCCGCCACTTCCATGCCACCACTTTTCATTGCCGCCTCGCCACTGGCTTGTCCCTTGTGCACTTGTGTCCTGGATTTTCCATCTTTGTGCCTAGGTGATGCTTGTGATAACATTGTTGTGACCATCTAGTGCATTGCGTTGTCGTCTCTTGTGTGTTGTACGCATGTCGCCTGTGGGTCGTGAGGGAGTGTTGGTGTGTCAGTTCAATACATACAATGACCTCTAGGCTTTCTACACACACACCACCCTCTGCAGGTGACTGACCCGTCAGCATTTGGTGAAAACTCTTCACCAACATGAGGATCCACCATGTGAGAAGGCCAAGGAGTCAACTGATCCACAGTTGAGTGTCAAGGCAGGCTGCAAGATCGATTACTGCAGATATTCTTGCTTACAACTTGTGGTCTCGTACTTGGAGGGGGGGGGGGGGGGGGGGGGGGGGGGGGGGTGCTTGGTTCTCGCAAGGCAGCCCGGGTGCTACTCCCTAGGATGCATGTTGCAGTTAATCTGTGAGGCATTAATGCAGCTAGTGTCAGGATTAAGCCGTGGCATCGGGAAAAAC
>SZWC01002857.1:184845-200417 GCA_023375785.1 Penium margaritaceum
ACATACGAATTCATGTGGCACTAGGGTACTTTGCTCAACCAAAGACTGGTGGTCTAAGTGCGCGACTATAAACGGGAAAACAGGGATATAATTATTTCATTTTTGGATATATTTCCAAGGTTCTCAGAGCTTTGAAACTTAACCAGAAAAAATAATCGAGTATTCCTATCCACGACTCATCCTCTTGGACAGATTCACACATCACTCCTCGGGGTCGGTTGTTAACTCGGTTCATCGGGGGGATTGGGGAGCTCAAATTGCTCCAATGGAAAGTCACGGTTAAAAGTAGTTTGAAGGTATACACGTATCTTTCAACTGAACAATGTGATGGTTGTTAAAACAACAAGGCTAAGATTAAGAGATGTCTCGTTGCTTTTGTCCAATGTACCATGAGCAGTGTTGGCCTATGCATTAGACATATTCATATGTACCTCAAAGCGGTTTCCACCCATTGACTTGTCATTGGAGCTATTGGTACCATCCAATTGTAGCAGTAGGTTAATTGACCACTTTTTTTAGATTGCTATTCAAATGTGTCACAATTTGTAAGTTACAAAAAAGGTAAAAATAAGCAATTTTCCACCTCATTTTTCCATCGTTTGAGAATCTAGAAAGGCTTTAAAAAACTAGTGTACCAACATCCTTGCTTCTTTCAAGTTGTGGTGGAGTGTCTCTGAGCACCAGATTGCATGTGTTTTTCTCAAGGGGAAGGACCGCAGCTCTCACAAAGCATTGACCAGATATAGATATCTACGATTGTCAAGCCTATTAGACCGCATCACTTCCCAAAGTACTGGTGGTAAACGCTGAAGTCCGATGTTAGGTAGCTTCTTGTTTACAACGAGGCTGGATTGTTGAGCTAGTGTAATGGTTTGGCAAAAATTACACGTGTGAGCACCTATAATTGACGTGAACTGTCTTAAGAAAGACTTTTAGAATGAGGCTAGCCCTCAAGATCAAAAGTCCAAGGAGAGAGGGTTAATGGTTGCCTCAGCCAGTTTGGATGGGACGAACAGTCCCACAAACGGATGTAGCTGTCATAAGGCATTTTTATGAACATGCATCCAAATCCTTACTGTTCCATGAGGAAAAACGAGCCCAGTACCTCAGTGGCAGAGGTTTGACGCAATGGAGCTCCCATTGTGGCACTCGACTTCTTAAGATATCAATTTCAAGCTCCCAAAACTTGGGAACTATTATTAAGCACCTTGATTACAGTCTATTCTAAAAATAACTTCTACGACATCTTTCCCCCTTTGCTTTAAACCATCCCGATTTGTCTTTGCTCATAGAGGTTCTATCATGACCTAATTCATGGTGTAAAATTTGCATCAAGAAGTGTAAATGTGGTTACATGTATGAACTATTGACATCTGCAAACCGGTTGCGTCGCGTTCACATGCAATCAACCACACACTTTCAGTTTTTGCAAATTTAGTCGTTTACGTATCCATCCATGATCCCCCGACTCTTACCAAGATGGGACACATACAATCTTTACACGTAATTGACAGGGGTTGGTTTGTCCTCACCGAAGACTCGTCACACGTGTGTATCAATGGAATGGTCTGTGTCTTTTGGACGCACATTGTTGATCATAATTCCCAGGTTGGAAGAGGGTACATGGGACAAAATTTTCCGTATTCTCCGTAGTATTGTACTATCCTTCATTTCCTTCACATTTTGAAACTGATTTACATGCTTCTTACTTTCACCCAAAGAATGGAAATTTTGAATTTCTAGGGTGGTCGCCCATCCTTGTACCGACTAAACAATCAGATACTTGGTTTTGGCCATGGCTTCATTCCAGGTGGTCCTCTTTTCTTTCAAATACTCAAATTTTGATTTATGAAGTTTGAGTGTTCGACTCTACGACCTTGGTAGCCGTCAGACCATCTCACACTCTGACAGCGTACCACAAATGGTGGTTATATGCAATACAACACCTCCCGTGGAGGGTAGTCCGCAAGCACATGGAACTAAACCTGACGATGGTGTGCATTAGAGAGACGTGGACGAGCACCTGATCTTCCAAAAATGTCATGTTTTGCACCGTGACCTAATGTATCAAATGACTTCGGTTTTTTTACAGAGTTAAAGTGGAAGTACGTAATGCGATTTTTCACTAAAAGGGGCCTATAATCTTGGGAGTGATTGTTATATGAATTTGACAATCTTTTAAAGATCACAAGCACATATTAAAATGATTAGTTTTCACATAAGATGATTTGATTATGGTACATTTTTGGCAAGCTTTTTTGGTGACGCCTCCTCCCCCCTTGTAAGGACCGTCTTGTGGCCAATCAACCAGGTATCCTCACAAAAAGTGTCCATACAAAAATTCTCATGATGTTCTACCATGATCTCAATCGAGGGGTTCTTTCCAGGATTACCACCCTGCAACATTGTCAATAGGTTCAATCCACGACCCATACATGTGTCCTCTCGGACACATGTCTGGATCGAGGTTGCGACCACCTATGTGTGGTGTATTCAAGACCATGCATAGGTGCACATGTGGGTCGGTTGGCTGAACTCAACTAAGCTCCACTAAGCCCATGCAACTTGCATGTAAGCTTGTTCTTAGGTTTGGGAGGCATCAAGGCCCAAAGACAAGGAAGTTGAGTGCACTTGTTCTCCTTTTCAAATATTGCACTCATCTTTGAAGGAGACCGTATTGGTCATCACGCATGGGGAATTTTTCTCAAATCCTGATTGGACGCGACCATGCCCTGACCTAGATGATCATGTTCTCAACCATAATTTTCTAAGTTTTGTCAGAAATGGATATCGTGGGTTACCGTTCATGTCCCTTTCAAAATCATATTGCTTTTAACTAGGTATGCTCAGATAGTTTATAATGGCTGTAGATTTCCTCTACAAACAAAGCATACATAATATGGTATTCATCGAATAGGTGTACCACGATCACAACCCATGCGGGACAAGTTGGAAAGACACCTTCTAGGTGACAATTCCATGTAGTTGTAATAGATCACTTCCGAATAACATCCGATGTTCTCAAAACGGCCAGTTCTTGATCTTTCTCTTTCATCAAATTGTATCCCAGAGGCCCAGTGGGAACATATTTAGTGGATTTTCCTTCAAGAAGTACTCTTTTTAGGAGATTGTGATTCCCTTTTGATGTATAATAGAACAAACATCCTGTTGTGAAAAGGTTCTTGTAGGAAATGAAATTCCAAGAGCACGTGTTGGACGTGGTTGCCAGGTCGTGACAATATGTGTGGCCTCAATGCATTCTATTGTGTACATTTTGTACTTCCACTTGGTAGAGTAATTCTATATACCCTATTTGGGCAATTGTGGAGGGTATCACCCAATGAATACATCCAACAAACAATCACCATTGTGGATAACCACAAAATTATCCAAAGAAAATACGCTTTTACATTTGGTAACATACATCATGTTTATTGTCCTCAAAACCAAAGGAGTCTAATCGCCTCAACATGACCTACCGGGTCAACGAAGTGTGGTTTGACTACAGTCATATGCGGCGTCCATCCATGGTTGAAAACTTTTTTTTTTCAATTTCTTTGTGTGGGTTTGAGGCACTTGGTGGTACAAAGTAAGGTTTAATCTATGATCCTTGTCAGAAATTGGCTTGGTTCAAACAGATCAATTGTTCGCTTTCTTTTATACATTGATATAATATAGACCGTGCTACACCATACCTTTGTCACAATCGAAATCCATCCACACAAATTTGGAAGAGCTTCACATACACCATTGGTGTACCATGTCACGATATCCTCAAGTTCAAGACTTATTCAAAGAATGGACTAAATCAAGAAACAACACCTTGATTTCCATTTTGATGGTTCCTTCCACAATAACACCTTATTATGACACACTAGTCATTTGTTTGTCAAACTATTGGTTATGACTCGTTACATGGACGATCGGGCCACCAAGATGTTGGTGCAAAGGCAATATTGGTATAAAGAAACTAGCTTATTTTTTGTCTCCACAGTTATAAAGTTTGGGCATAGAACACAGATCGTGGTGTGATGCCAACTATGTCATAGTTGGGTTTTGGGAAACTTTGAGATCCTCAGAGTACCCTACAGATCCAATAATTGAGGAGTGTGGCTCATCTTCCACTAGACAATAGGATTTCCAAGAAACAATGGATGAACCCATGTCATTAACATTGGTCCAAGCACTTAGAGAATGTCGAGGTATAGTTAATCGACCCAAATTCATACACTCCACAATCAGTGTATCCAAACGTGTATTCCTGTATCCATGGATTTCTCAACATTTATGAACATGAAGGCATGTGGCTAGAGCCCACATATGTGTTCCTTGTCAAACATGAAAAGAGTTCAGGTATTCTTATGACATAGAGATGTTTTTATTAGTGATCAATGTTCACTTTTCTGTTCACTTCCTAATACACTTTTCTGTACACGGTTTCAAGGGTGAGGTGATTGGTTATATATGAGAATGTCACTATCTATCTATGTGCATGGCACGTTCACTCATTGAGTGATTGTAGACCAAAGTTTTCACCTTGGAATAATGTCCACTGTTGACATCCGTTCGATCTCGTCATACAAAAGAAAGTGACTTTTACAATATTCGACCATCACATAGTGGTATATTAAATCATTGAGGATCCTTAGAAAGCCCTCGCTCCTCCCTTGTGTATTTACAACCCTCTTGGAGGTCCTATTTCAAGGTTTCATAGCATGTGTCTTTGTCTTTTGAACCTGGTCCTTGTGTATTCTTTACTTCAAATTATTTTCACGGTCAGCGATGAATGAGATCCTATCGGTTTTGTAATGTCATCCAAATACTCATTCTAACACCATAGGCATGTTTGGTTGTTTTAAGGCATACTCGTGTACTCTAGAGAATTTTCTAGTATGATCATCCGGTTCATTGAGATGTCACTTGAATATCACCTGACATATATCTTGCGCTTCATTAGATGCCCTTGGTGCACTTTCCAATGGAATCATACTGAGCATAGACCATACTCTTTTATTGCGTGATTTGCAGCACGGAGGCTAATTCTGACAATAGGGTCCAATCGACACCCATGCTATCAATTTAATTGGCACATATTACATGTACCGTTTAGTTGAAACTTACAGGACATGTTATTCTAGACAAGTCCATGTCTACAATGATTTCCACACTTGCATCAATGGTGCATTTGGCACCTATGCCAAAATTAGAACATTCATCCATTGTCGATTGTAAAATATATGCTTATGAAAACAGTGCATTCAACACTTGTGTCGATGTTTACCTGACACGCTTGTCTATATTACTTTCAACACTCATGGTAATGGTACATTTGGTGCTCATACAAGACTTTCATAGCTGCATGCGTGATGACTTCAATTGACACTCACACTCTCGTTCGATAGAAATCTAAGCACAAATGATTTATGGAGTATCTGTGGTGTGATTGGCACCCACATGTATACATAATCCATGTTTGCTTTGTCAATTGCTTATATAGGCCATGAGTAACGCATTTGCACTAGATTTACTTATACATTTGGCATCAGTGACTAAAGTATAACAGGCACTTGTGCTACTATTGGTATTATAATCGACACTAAAGTTAATGATGTGGCAATGCTCGTAGAACCTAAAATTTGATGCTATTATTGTACACCTTACACGATTAAAGAATTTAAGTAAGTAGATGAGTCGTTAAGTGGTCATAACATGTATGGTGGTTGCAGCATGCACCCAACATAAGTATTTTTTTATTGTTTTTTTGGTTGAAAATTTTTATACACGCACGTCATCGTCGTGTGTTTGCAACCCAATGTACAATATTGTGGCCCTTTTTGCGTAAACCAAACTGTTTAGTGCATATACAA
Organism: Penium margaritaceum; assembly: GCA_023375785.1. Lineage (NCBI taxonomy): Eukaryota > Viridiplantae > Streptophyta > Zygnematophyceae > Desmidiales > Peniaceae > Penium > Penium margaritaceum. The sequence continues at coordinate 190,713 of SZWC01002857.1, forward strand.
CCTACGTTGAGGCATTTGGTTGCTTCGTAATAATCATGCCTTGAAGGGTTTTATAGGGAGTACCCTAAACCTTGCGCTTGCTTCGATTATTTGTCTTCCCCCCAATTCACTCACAACATACAAAACCATAACTTTCCCCTTTTTTCTTATTTGACATGTACAGACAAAAGAAATCCACGAATTATTAATTATTATGGAGCTCAACCAGAGCTTTTGACCGCCGTTACAATGGTGAACTTACAGCCACCAAGGCAAAAATCCAGGTTTAACTAAATACATTATCCTCACCTCAAGTGTTAGTGATGCCAATACATTTGTTTAAAGGATATTTGAGGATTATTGTTGTTTTTTATATTTATTGAAATAGCTTTGGAGCTTGATCTGTGCTTCAAGTTGGATTTTACGGTGCCTAAAATGGCTACCAATAGAAGGAATAATCCCCTTATGTGTGGGACCAAAAGGGTCGAATGAAGAGGGTGTTTAGGAAAAATATACTAAATTGTGCCACCAAAACCTTGAATATCCAACCTCTCATAAACTGTACCAGTTGTGGGCTGTTTTGTGACCAAGTGTGGAACTCAAGATAAGGCCCTCAAAATAGTTGTCCAAGAAGGAGTAGAGAATGGTCGCCTCAGCCATCGTGGCTGAGACGAACCACGCCACAAGCGGACATAGTCGTCATAGGGCACGGATGCCAAAACATGCATCCTAGCCTAATCCTCCCACGTGGCACAGCCACGTGGAAGGATTAGGCTAGGATGCATGTTTGGGCCTTAGTGGCGCTCAAGGAGTGGAAGAGGAGTGACGCAACGGAATCTACATCACGATACTCCTCTCGTTGTAAATCCACCCTAAAGGTATTTTCCGGACTAGAGTTGACCTAGACTCTAGCCCGTATATTATCAAGACTCCAATATAGAGACCTCAAAACGTGCCATAAATATAGCGAGACCATTTTTAATCCTAAAAATGGCCCGCACGATACATTCCTCCCCCTTTTCTCTGAACCGTATCGGTTTGTCCTTGCTCATGGAGGTTTGATCATTGCATACTTCAAGGTGCAAACCTTATAGCAAAAGGCATGCATAAGAGCACAGTTGTGGACTCGTCATTTCCAACACTTGCATCACGTTCACGCACAACCAACCATGCACGTGCGTGGTTTTCATGATTGTGATCATTTGCGTGCAACATTCTGTGTTGACCATGCAATTCCTTGGTTCTTACCAAGACGAGGCACGTACAACCTCTGCATGTTTGAACACATGTGTTGGCATTCCTTCGCGGAAGATACATCACACGTGTGTATTGTTAGCATGGTCGATGCCATTTGGGACGAATCTTGTAAATGTCGACTTGCCACTTTGGACGGGGGTATGGAAGAGAAATTGTTCCACGTTCCATGTGGTACATGTTTAGCAAGATGTTGTGGTGACGCCTCCTCCCCGTTACGCAAGGAGTGTCCCTGCAAACAATTAATCGGGCATCCCCGTGAAAATTATCCAGGTCCACACAACATTTCCCATGTCATTCGGACATGATCTCTTCCAAGGGGTTGTTGCCGAGGTGGTACCTCCCCGCAACATTGTCAATACATGAAATCCAAGATCTGGACATCAGTCATCTTGGCTTGCAACCACGTGCTCATGACCACGCATAAGTCTACTAGACCTCTTTCAACACCTGTGGGTTCGTTGGCTGAACTCAACCAAGCTCCACTAAGCCCATGTAAATTGCATGCAATCTTTTTCTTTAGGTTTGGGAGGCACCAAGATCCTAAGACATGATTGTTGAGCACACATGTATTTCCGTTCAAAGACTGCACTCGTCTTTGAAGGAGGCGGCATTGGTCGTCAGGCATGCGCAATTACCGTCAAAGTCCATCATTAGACACAAAAATACTCCGACCTAGATGATCCTGGTCTCAACCATTATCCCCTCATTTCTATGTGAAATGGGTACAGTAGGCTGCCACTCGCGTCCCTGTCAAAAACACACTGCTTTTGAACTAGGTTCACTGAGATTACCAATCTCAACGACCATGGATTCTGTCCACAAGTAAAGTGTTCATTGTACGGTATTCATGAAATGGGTGTATCATTGTCACAATCAGTGCGCTACAAGTTAGAAGAACACCTTACGGGTGTCAATTTCATTTGACTGTGATCAAACGCTTCCAAATCACATCGGGTGATCCTGGAAAAAATAGTTTTTTAAATATTTTTGTGATTATGTAGTCCCATCCAAGGGTTCTATTTGAGAACCCGTCAATGGACTGTGTTTGCCAAGTTATAACAATCCGTGTTATTTCAATGTCTTATACTGTGTACATCTGCTACTTAATAGAGTGTTTTTCACATGCCTTATCTGAGACACTTGTAGAGGGTATCGCCCTTGTCAGAGACACTGGATAAACCACCACAATCATGGATATCACCACAACGACATCCAAAAACATACTGTACATGCATTCGACAGTGTACATCAATTAAACTATCCTCAAAACCGAGGGACGTAAGTTGCTTCACCACGACCTTTCGAGTAAGTGAAGCATGGCTTGACTACACCGTAATCATTATGATCTTTCTTGGAGATCCGTTTTGTTCCAACAAATCGGATGTTGGATTTATCTTGTACATTGATATCTCATAGACGGTGATATACCATATCTTTGGCATGATCAGAATCTTTGTGCATGATGTTTGAAGAGCGTGACCTACACGACTGGTGTACCGTGTCACGATGCCCTCAACTTCGAGGCATTTCTTGAAACTTCAGAAGAGAACGGTGAGAAAAATCATTTCTCAAGGTCCATATTTTGGCCGTCTCCTTCGACCATGAGTAGTGCATTCGGCATTTCATCACGGATGCTTTCGACATCCGTGATTAAGGTGCAAGTCAAACAGCATGGTCAGTGTGTTTGACATCGACAAAATTTCTACAAGTAACACTTGTGCAGTTGCCCGTAGTGCAATCGGCACTTACGTCGATGATGTGGTCGACCCCCATGTAACCGTGCAAGCACGGTGAGTTGTTGAACGTTTTGCATTGTTCCGGCAAGTAGGTGAGTTGTCGAGTGGCCACAACACGTATGGTGTTTTTGTTATTTTATCTGGAATCAATAATCTGTCTCAATGTACGTCACCGTTGTGGTTTTGCAACCCGGTGTTGTAGTGGCTCTGTTCCACAGACAAAATTGTTTAGGGCATGTACGGCCCGCGTTAAGCCATGTCGTAGTTTTGAAAAGTCAGGAATTTTGGATTTTCTCACAAAATACCCAAAGCTTGAGGTTAATCATGAAAAGTAAAGGCACTATCTGTGCTAAATTTCTCGTTTCAAAACATTTTCAAGTGAGCTCCGTTGGTGACATGGAAGACTGTCAGTTCTCCTCCTTTTTGTGCTTTAAAACAAAGAGAAAAAATATTAGAACTACTAATTTTCGAAAGAGCTCAACCAGAGCTTTAAGATTTTTCCGTCACAACCAATGGTCAACTTGACCACACACTCGGGTTTGACCACAAAAGCTTTCACCATCCCAATTTTTTTCAAATGGTTAGCATACAATTCCTCAACCTAAGAAATGATGAAAATGAACAAAAATTTGGCACATCGGGTGCATTTGTTTTGGTATGCTTGGAATCTTCTAAGCGTCATCCGGTGGTACGTTTGCTTGGAATCTTCTAAGCGTCATCCGGGAAAACTACTGGTCTTCATGTTTTTCAAAAACAAGAACATATTTAAAAACAATATTTGAGAAATTCTTAAAATATTGTAGAGCTCAAATGAATCTCCTTGCCGCTTTTTACAACTGTCAAAACCGGGTTCAACAGACAATGTTATCTTCGTTTCCGTGGGCCAGTCCATCAGGCCTGGGACAAAAAAAGAAGTAACATCCAAAGGAATAAAACCAACGACGCCTTCGCGGGTAGTTGTCACCATTACCGACTGCGCTACTAGTGCACAACCACGATCGCAAAAGCAGCAATAGAAGCCAATCACGTTTCTGCAGGGCCAGTCCCCTTCGCCGGTAAGTGGAGGAGGGAGGAAGCTTCCCACCCTCCTTTCTTATTGGGTTGTGGACCCTTGTGAGGGGGGGAAGAGGGAGGGACGCCCCCTGCCTCCCCCATTGGGCCATCGGCCCTTATGAGAGGGGGAGGAGAAGGAGGATCACCTCCTCTTCTCCTCCTTGGGCTATCGGCCCTGGAGGGGGGAGGGTGGGGGAAGAACGGCTCCCCTCTTCTCCCCCATTGGCTACGGGCCACGTGAGGAGGGAGCGAAGGAGGAGACGTCCCTTCTTCTCCCCCAAGGGCGCCGGTCCATGTCAGATTTGGGTGGGGAGGGGGAGACGCCCTCTCTGCTCCCCCTAGGGTCGTCGGCCTGCATGAGGATGAGGGAGTGGTAAATGCCCCCTCCCCTCCTCCATGGACCGACAGCCCACGTCAGGTTTGGGGGGGGGGGGCCCTCTCCTCCCGCTTGGGCCGTCGGCCCACCTGGAAGGGGGTGGGGGGAGAGGACAAACGCCATCTCTTCTCCCCCATGAGCCGTCGGCCCATGTGAGAGCGGGGAGGGGGGAGACGTCCCCTCTCCCCCCCCATGGGCAGCCGGCCCCTGTGAAGAGAGGAGGGGGTTGGCGGACACCACCCCCCTCCTCCTAAGGTGCCATGAACAAGGGGTTGGGGGGGGAGGGAGGTTCGCTCCCGTCTCCTCCCTTTGCCTCTTCGGCAAGAGGGGGGGATGGGGAGGGAAAACGCTCCCTTTCCTCCCCCGTGGGTTGTAAGCCAGGGTGAGAGAGGGAGGAGGAGGAGAACGTCTCCCCTCCTCCCCTTGCGCACCGGCAGGGCCATGGACGAGGGGGGGGAGGAGGTTTGCCTCCATCCTCCCCATTGGGCGCTATCGGCTCCATGGCCGTGTGGGGAGGGGGAGGCTCGTCCCACTCCTCACTTTGCCGGTCGGGCGACGTTTCGACTTCAACTTGCTCTCTCGAGCAAAATCATCGCTGGTCATGCGGCGTTTCCTCTCAGAAAACGTTTTTTAAAGTCGAGCTTGCAGCTCGTCGACCCGTCGATCCCGATGAACAAGCTGTCGGCTCATCAACGGGGGCTTTCCTGGGGAGCCCTCGCTTGCTCCACCAATCGTGCGGCGTTTGGACAAACGGTCCTAACCTTTTCCTTTTTTATTTTTTGTGCATTACATCATTTGCTGATGCTATCTGTTGATTTGTGAATCCGACGTCCGTACGTAGCCGACACCTTTTTATTGTGGTCTCTCTCGTGGAAGTCTTTGGCACTGATGCCAACGTAATACTTGTGGGTTGTTTTGCAACGTGTGGAATCCAAGGGGTGGAGGAGGACTGACGCAATGGAATCTCCATCGTGACACTCCTCTCGCTCCAATCCAAACTAGAGGTACTTTTCAGAGTAGAGTTGACCTAGATTCTAGCCCGTATGTTATTTTATGGATAAGGACCCCTCGAGAATCCAATCTCAAGATCGTGGAACATGCCATAAATATATCAAGACCATTTCTAATCCTAAATATGGTCCGTACGCTACATCCACTCATTGTCTCGTTGCTCGTTGTGCTACTAGCACATAACATTGATGGCAAGACTCTTTTTCTTGAACCGTTTAACGTCTTTGCGTGTCCATGTCCTCCGACGGGGATGTGAGGAGGAAGGAAACTGCCTGACCTCCTTCCTCCTTGGATTGTAGCCCCGTGCGAGAAGGGGAAGAGATGAGGATGCCTCCTCACCTCTCCTGTTGGTCATTGGCCCTTGTGAGAGGGGGGAGAGGGAGGAACATTCCCTCTTCCCTCCTTGGGATAACGACCTTTGTGAAGGGAGGAAAGTGGGAGGAATGCCTCCCTATTAGTCATAAGCCACATGAAGGGGGAAAGGGGAGGAGGGGGAAGGGGAAGGCGCCCTTCTCTTTCCCCTCATGAGCTGTTGGCCCAGGTGAGAGGAGGGGGAGGGCGAGATGCCCCCTGTCCTCCCTCGTGGGCCTTTGGCCCACGTGAGAGGGGAGGGAGGGGGAGATGTCACTTCCCTCCCCACATGCGTTGAGTGTCCTCAAGGTAGGGGGAGGGGAGGGGGAGCAGTTCCCACACTTCGCCCTTAGGTTGCCGACCCGCGTGAAAGGGGGGGTAAGAGGGAAACACCCCCTCTCCTTCCCCATGGACCGTTGGTCCACATGAGAGGGGGGGGAGGGGGAGATGTCCTCCTCCTTCCGCATGGGCCATTGGTCCACATGATAGCGGGAGGGGGGAGGGGAGAGGGGTAGACACTCCCTCTCCTTCCCATCGGCCGTCGGCCTTGAAAACAGGGAACATGAGGGAGAGACAACTCATTTTCTCCCCCAATTGGCCGTTGGTCCACGTCAAGGAGGAGGGGCGTCTCCCTCTTACTCAGTCGCCATGAAGTAGGAGGGAGAGAGAGAGAGGTTTTCGTCCCTCTCCTTCTATTGGGTTATGGCAAGGAGCATGGAGAGGATTTCCCCTCTCTCCTTGGAGGCCTCCCGACAAGCTCACGGCGAGCTCCTTGTGGTGCTCTCGATGGCTCTTTGTAGGATGATCATCAACGTGCACTTTTTGTAAGATCATCAAAATGAATCATTGTTCCTTTTCCCTTTCATCAAACCATAAGCTCTTGGGAGCTCTTAGCTCTAAATCTAGCTATCGCTCGTTGTTAGGCTTTGTGGTGAACTTGGCGACATTTGGAAAACAAAGTCGAAGCATTCTTGTTTATTCCTGTTAACTAGGTTCTTGGCTATTGCCATCAGTAAATGTGAAGATCCGACACCAGAGTGTAACCGTTGTCTCTTTTCTTCTCTCATGGAAGTCCTATATGTGATACCACAAACTGTTAAAATGAAATTAACCCTCAAAATCGGAAGTCGAAGGAGAGAGAGAAAATGCTGGATTCAGTCATTTTGGCTGAGATGACCTATACCACTAATGTACGTACATAGGGCATTTTTACAAAAAAAACATCCTAATCCCAATCATTCCACGTGGCAAGGACGCGTGAAAACAGGACCCTGAGGCCTTCTAAGAGTTGAGGGGGAGTGACGTGATGGTTATCCCATCGCGACGCTCAAATCCAACCTACCGACCAAATCATGGCTAGAGTAGAGCTGGACTCTAGACGGAGATTACATACGGCCTCAACTAACTGAGACTTCTTTCTTAAGTCCTCAAAACTCAGATACTATGATTTAGCATATTCTTAAATCCTAAATAAGGTCTGTATTTATAGCAATCAGCTTCTATTCTTGTTTTCTATTTTAGCATATTCATTGGTGAATATTCCACCAACACTTAGGACATTGATAACATGCCCTCTCTAAATCACCGCATGCAATTTTCCACATGAAAAATATTTTGAGCATCAGAATTGTGTCCATGGGATGGATAGCTAAGTTGTCGCAGACTAAGTTGGCGGCATGCCCATGCCTATCATGAGCAAATGCCACAACTATTTCATTATCTTCTGAGAGCAGCTGTCAAGACCAACAACGACTTGGGAAGAACACGCTTCACGTCGTCTCGTGTTTCCTAACATGTGATTGCTTTTGCAACAGGACAAATCCGTACATCACCTATGAAAAAAGACAACTGGCTGCCGGCTAGTCGAAAGCGAGACCCAAAAGTGGACAAAATCGAACGGCATGCATTTTTCCACATTGCAACTATTTGGAGCGTCATAATTGTGTCCATGGGATGGATAACAAAGTTGCCGCCATGTCGTTGCGAACTAAGTTGGAGGCATGCCAATGCCTATCATGAACAAACGCCACAACTTTTTCATTCTCTTCTGAGAGCCGCTGTCGAGACCAACAGCGACTTGGGAAGAACACGATTCACATCGTCTCATGTTTCATAATATGTGATTGCTTTTGCAAAAGGACAAATCCTTACATCGCCTATGACAAAAGACAGCTGGCTGCCGGCTAGTCGAAAGCGAGACCCAAAAGTGGACAAAATCGAATGGAACGCTCCCTTTTGTCGCTGTCGTTGTCAAGCTCGCGCATGATGGTTTCCACAAGAAGAGGTTAAAACACCTGAAAACCAGTGAAAACCAAGTATGTTTGAAAGCGGCGTTGTTGCTGTCTTTGTCACTGACGGTATAAAAGTTAGTGGAATTTTGACGCATGTTCCTTTGATGTGATGGACCCGATTCTCGACTTTCCTTCTGAGATTGCTTTGATATGTTATGTTTTTAGACCATGGAGAAGCTTCTCGGTTTACGATAGATGGCTTTGAGACGAATTCAACAATGAATACATGAGGATGCGTTCTGTTCTCCATGGTGTGCTTTGTTTCGCTCATACGCCAGCTAGAAACCTCGAGAATCATTTACAATGGCCCCTTGGTTTAACCCTTAAAGCCAGAACTTGAAATCCCGAGAGAACCGGAGCCTTGTGGTATTCCACTATGACGACCGAAGCGTAGGTTTTTTGACAGTGAGAGCGACAGTGCTATCAGAAGAGAAGGAAACAAACGTTAGAATGCTCAAGCCACTCGAAAAAGACACTTGAACAGTGGATTTGCAAGTTATGGATTCCGTCACCTTGTGTTCAACGAATTTAGCGGATCCCACTCAACGCACCAACTATCGGACGTATCGTTTCAACCAACAAATTTCCACCAATCAAAGTGAAGCACTGATAGTTGAAAGTTCGATGCCAGTCCTCAGTAGCTCCGTCGACCTTTGGACATGCCTATAAGCATACGACTCATGATCGGCTTTCTGAGTGAGACGAAATCTGTGCGCAACTTGTGGACCCACAAACTCCTCAACTATACTGACAGTGAAGACATACATGGGGTTACCTAACAACGAATACACGAAAACACGGTCCTTTAATAATAGCAACATGGATAGGGTTACTTTATTGTGGTGATCGAGGTGCGAAATCAGCGTGAGCGTCTAAGGAATAGCGAACCCCATCCATGTCTTTGTAAGGGAAAATGTACTGAAGCACAAAAACAGAGAAAAGGACACAAGACATTGAACAATTTGCCACCGAGAAGGAGAAAAAACACCGTGGGAGGGGAGCAAGAAGAGGTCGCACGTGAAACAGTCCACCAACTACCATGGACGCGATCAGTCAAGGGAAGAGAGTAAAATATATACATAGTGATCCGATAACATGTCAAGACAACGCACAGATCTATCCTAATCAAATACGAGCCTAAAATCCCTTCCCTTTCTTGGTTCATTCGGTTATGTCCATGAAAACAAAATTAGGAAATTAAACAACTTGCACAACAATCCATTTATCAAAATTGAAAATATCAATCATTTATAGTTATAGATTTGAATAATCATTTAATAATAAAAGCATTCTATGTTGATGACAATGTAACTTATGGCGTTTATGGTCATGGGACATATCGTCAAAAAACAAAAGGTACAAGGACCAAAGAAATCGTACAGTTTCATTCCCCAATACATGCTATTCAAGTATAATTATATATTATAATGTTTTTAGAGGTATTCTTAGACATATATGTGTACAATAACATATACATATCCACATACATATACATATACATGTACATATACATATACATATACATATACATAGACATATATCTATATATACATAGATATATACATATACATATACATATACATATACATATACATATACATATACATATACATATACATATACATATACATATACATATACATGTACATAT